>NQII01008474.1:56545-68961 GCA_002778355.1 Clitarchus hookeri | reverse complement strand
CAGCGACTACAAAAGCGGGTCGGGCCTCCGAGCCGGGAGTTGACGAGTGTCTGGAGTCTGGGTGGTTGCGTGACCTCGAGCGATCGATGACGAGCGAGAAGAGCAACGAGTAGGGCCGGAAGTGACCAGCGGGAGGAAAATCTGCGACTGCGAGCATCGGTGCAGTGAAGAGTGCGACTGGCAGGCTGGACTATTGGACTGGATGCGTGAGTGAAGGACATTACAAATTTATGGCAACAGACAAACTGAACTTATGTTAATGATGACTGTGAGTTAATTGACTATAACCTAACAGAGACATAAAGAATACTTTAATTATAGTTGAGATTGACTTTAAATACTGCTCTCATTGATTAAGGAAATGAGTAATAGGCGAGTTAAATTAATGCTGTAAGTAATATTAATGCTGTAAGTAACATCTGTGCGAATAGATAAATCACATTTAATTATCTAATTTTTTAAAAATAAATTACGCACTACTGTCTACAATGAGGCCCATACGACTAAGAAGACACTTTAATTAATTCAATTAAAAAAACCAGACAACCTGAAACTCCGCTTGGTGGTGATGTATGTGTGTATGTTTATTACATATGATTAAGTAACAGGCGCGGTGCAGTACCTTGAAGCGGTGTGTGAGAAATTACGGCGGGCTACAAAGTGGGGTCGAGGTAATGGGAAAGCGCGTGTGCGTGTGAGAAAGAGAGACACTGACGAACTAAGCTTCGCCGTATCCCCGCGAGTGGGCGGGCAGAGATTGCCAGGTAACCATCGCGCTACGTACAGCGGAAAAGCAGAAATAATCGCCCCCATTTTTACAACACCCGCAGTTCCTCTTTATCCGGATAAGGGAGCTCGTTTGTTATTTTTATTTTACTGGGCTTGTAAATGTTCCCGCTTTCATGTCTGCTGGCTAGTCGGAGGAAGATGGGGGGAATGTTGAAAATAAAATAATGAAAATAATAAAGAAAACTGACAATCGCGTCTTTGGTTTAACGGGATTTTGAACCTAAAACCTTCTTATCAGAACCTTTATTATTAATGTCGATCACTGAATTTGCTTTTACTAATTAATTAATTTGTCTCGTTAAAGCTAAATCATTATTGTCCATTTACGGTTTCTTCACACTTTTCGAACCAAACCTTTGAAAGTTTCATCATGTGTTTGCTTGTTTCCAAGATGTCAAATGTATCGCAAGTGTTTTTTACTTCAGTTAAAATAAAAATATCTTATTTTTGCTTAAATTGAACTTTGTTATATTTTATTGATAAATTTTAATATTTTATTTATAGTTAATATGAATATAACTAGAGAAAAATTGTGTGTGTTGGTAATGCCTAGTAAGAAATAGTTCTTATGCAAAATATCATTAGACTGAGTGCGCACGAATGCGGTGCGTTGTCCCTTTGGTGTAATTTTATAAACTCAATTAAACTTGTTCGCAGGAGGCGGAGGAATATTCTGAAAGTATAACTTTAGCAAGGTTTCAGAAAATTTGGAAGTAACCGTAAATGGACTATTAAAAGGTTTCGTCTCGCACAACACCAAACGCATTTTGGCAGCAGCCTAAATTTCCTGTTTTTTATACGTTCGACTCACAATCGTGTACTCACTGGATGTTACCATGGTGATAGGATTATTTTACATTTATTCCTGTTTATTACTGGCTAAATAGTAGTTCAGTGCCTGACAAACAACTGTGGTACAATCATGACATGAACACACGAGTGTATGTTCCTGAAGTCTAACATACCGCCGAAAAAATTTGCGAAATCGACGGATCTTTAAGTTCTCTCATATCAGGGGACGGCTTTCATGCTATTCCAGCTTTAATTTACATCTCAAATTGGTTTATTCAGTATTCAAACTTGGAACATTCCTGTCCATAGGATACGCCTTAGGTACACTTTCCACGGAAAATTATTTTGGTAAAAATTAATTTTCAAGGGGACTACATAGGTGCGAGTTCGAGGNTTAGGTACACTTTCCACGGAAAATTATTTTGGTAAAAATTAATTTTCAAGGGGACTACATAGGTGCGAGTTCGAGGTCAACAAGCGAGGGAGCAATACGGGCGACACTTACACGCACTCCTAGTGCTTCAACGCCCCTATATGCAAAACGCTGCACTGTGTAAACTATATCTGCAACAGTGGGACTTTACTACACGCAATGGAAGCCCACAGATCAAACTACGTTCGTACAGTCGTACTTTCCTCTTACTGCAAAAGAAACTGCGTAAGCAAGCTTTAAAAATGCTATATTTTATCATTTTCACTTTTTTTTCGTCCATGAATACACGNAAAAGAAACTGCGTAAGCAAGCTTTAAAAATGCTATATTTTATCATTTTCACTTTTTTTTCGTCCATGAATACACGTAATTTGATAAAAAGTAAAATTACAGGAACATAGATATTTGTTTTTTTATTTTACATTTACTGAAAAAAAGCCGAATTTCCAGAACATTTATTTGCCGAGATACGCGTATTCGCGCAAGCAACGATTTCACATAAAATATTTCGGTGCGCACTCCTCTTAATATCTAGAGATGTGCGAAATTCACGTCATCTTTCACTGCCTCATAAACAAGTCAGCACGGTCAATCAACGTCGCCTACCTGCTAGATCTCCTTACAAGGGATTGGCTGGCTATTCCAGCGCTGAGCTTACATAAAGAGTCCTCCGAGGCGTGCGAGACCTACAGTATTTCCGGCCAGTGACTGAAGTCGGATAAACGCACAGTAATTTTCAGTTCAGTCAGTCTTTAAAATATAACGCGTATTTCGCAAGCGGTACGTTAATAAACACGCGCCTCAGATCACGAGTTGCCACCTCGCATAGCCGCACACGCGAGTTAGCCAGGCACAGCCGTGGCGGAGGTTACACGCCGATAACCGAGCAGTGTAGACGGGATTGACAATACCGTGTACTGGGACAGTTTGGGGTACTCTGGAAGCCGCGTTCTGTACAATAGTAGCAGGAGGCACCCGCGCCAACAAGCATGTCATTAGGGTGTTTCCCCAGAACGCATACTTCACGCCCGTTTTGTGTATCATCCTGCATTTACTTCCTAGCCTCCGGCATTACTAGACAAATCCTCAACACCAGGTTTGATGATCACGTGATTTGGAGTTCAGTATAATCACATCTCGCTGCCTCGAAACTTATTGTACGACTGTACTTCATTTTAAAAATTTATTTCGTTTTATAAATGTAATCAGCAATACAACACAACAATAAAATTTATTATTTATGCTAACTGTGTTATGTATTTTATAACTACACACTTAATATATATTTACTTTATATTTATAACATTTGTAAAATATTACTGCAGAAACTGCCATAATGTTTGCAAATATAAGAGTTGAGTTGTAAATGAAACATTAGGAATACGTGTGCTGATAAGAGTTAAAAAATATTTCTCTATGATATAATTGTTTTATCGTTAACTATGTTACCGGAGCACCACCGCGGCCCCTCTAGCACTTTGTTTTCTGTCACTCATGTAAGTACGTTTTGCAAGATTGTACCTATAAGTTGCCTTTAGCTACAGTAGACTCCTTTGCTCAACATCTTCATTCAAAGCATTCATATATTGAAAAGGAAATATGATTTTATTAACAAATTACAAATTATCTAGCTTTGCCCTTAACAACAATTAAAGAGATTTAACGGTTGTTTCTGAAGCCACTGATATTATCAACTTCAGTAATGAAATACAGCCTCAGTTGATAGTTTTCCCCTTACGAAATCTTTTATAATCAATTACTCGACTTGCAGCGAATAATTTCTGTCAGCAGGTGTAAATGCAATAAGTGATAAAGTCACAGTGTGTGAAACGTGGAGTAGTTTTACCTTTGATACTTTTAGCATTATAAAGACGATAAATAATATGTATATAATACATAAGATGGCTGGATCAATTTTAATGGCGACGGAACGGGTCACTAGGCTCGATCCCTGATGAAGATAATTATATACACTATCGTTTGTGAAAATTGCAACACCCAGAAATAATGGCCCGAATGAATCCAAACTAGGAGGATGTGTAGAACAGTGTACCAGCAATTAGTGATTACGATTGCAGAGAGATGGCGTAGATGTACGCCCAGCAGCGCCTTCTCTTGTGTGACCGGATAGGTCAGTGTTACGCCAGGTTCAGTCAGCGAAGAGCCGTCAAACGAAGTGAAAGCAAGCGCCAGTATGCCTCGTCTACGTCAAGGGGCGCCATATCAGCAAGTGAGTGAGGTTGAACAGGGCAGAATGATCGGTCCCCGGGAAACGGGTTTGTCATACAGTGACATTTAGGCTCGTACAGGGTATGCTGCTACGACAGTGATGCGTGTGTGGAACCAGTGGATAGAAGAGGGTCGTAAGCAGCGACGAGCGGGTAATGGACCACGCAATGTGACCACAGCACGGGATGACTGCCATCTTGTCCGCATGGCCGTAACGGACCGTACAGCCTCGTCCACAGTGTTGGTTCGACACTGGAGCACTGCTACGGGCGTGGACCTGTCTGCGTCGATGCTGTGGGCTGGACTGGTGGCACGCATGCCCTTGCGTTGACTTCTGTTGTCCACAAACCCCTTCAGACTGCAATGGGCACATGAACTCCGTCGCTGGCGTGATGAGTTGCAAAATGTAGTGTTTTCGGACGAGTCCCGCTTCAGCATGTCGTACAGTGATGGCCGCATACGTGTTAAGACGCTATCGTGGTGACCACAATCTGGCAGCCTGCATTATAGAGCGCCATAGCGGACAAACGCCAAGTGTGATGGTTTGGGGCACCATTGGATACAACATGCGATCTCTACTCCTACGTATTGAGGACAATCTGAACAACAACTGCTACATCGGGGAGATTTAGTTCCAGAGGTATTCCCCCTCCTTCAGGCAACTCCACGTGCCATATTTCAGCAGGAAAATGCCCGGCCACATGTGGCGAGGAATGTGCAAGCCTTCTTCAATGAATGGCGGGTACTTCTTCAATGCAAGCCTTCTTCAATGAATCCCTGGCCTGCACGTTCGCCTGAGAAGTTCCCGTTTGTATAATCATTCCATTTCATATATAAATATTACATTGGCTTAGGTTCTTATGAGTACCTCCATAATTCTATCATTTTATGAAATAAACACTCATTTATTTCTTCTCGTCTCATGTATGTTTCAAAATAATAAATAATGCAAAGCTGTATTAATTTAAGTTAGTAAACCCAATATTTCGATTCAGCTGAAAGAGTTAGGGTGGTAAGAAATTATATATATTAAAGTTTAACTACCGAACTACGTGCCCTAGCCCCGTATATTTTTCCTCGCAAGATTTCATAACACATTAAGTTCAAACGATGTCGTCCCGTTCACAGAATTCAGACTAAGTTTAACAACTTAACATACTATCTTGAATATACTTGTTCACATCTGACATGTTGCAGAAGAGGTGAGATCATTGCTGTTGATGTGAAAGGTCAGAACTTAGCACCAATACTTACAGCTACAGTTCCTGGCCAATGCTCTTGGCTGCAGCTGACACATCAGCTATTTTATCATTGGTTGCTTCATGTGCCACGGATCTATCTACTGCAGCCTTTTCAGTAGGTTCCAGGGCGTCAGTTGTTATAATGTATTCACGGTAACTTCAAGATTTTCTGAAGCCCTGCTAAAGATCTACTTTCCAGCCCATTTCGTATCCTTCTGCCAAAGGGTAAACAAACATTGCCATGTGGCAGTCACATGGCAATGTTTACATTCCACTGTTTGTGAGTACATGTGTTCGTACATGCACGTACCCATCATAAAAGTAATGTATATATTATTAATGGATATTCCACAAGCGTAAAGTTTTTAATCTTGAGGATTTCACACAAAAGAATATGTGATGCAAACGAAAAACATTTCATTATATAAACCCAAAATGTGAGTATTAAAAATGAGATGTTTCGTGTGCGTGTCTGTCTCTCTCTCTCTCTCTCTCTCTCTCTCTCTCTCTCTCTGTGTGTGTGTGTGTGTGTGTGTATATATATGTTTGATTTTGACTGGGGGATTGGGTGGGGGAGAAAAACTTTCACTTTGATTACATATTATAGACACAATACTTTGCAATGAAATGTGTCAACATTCAAGGAGTCCATCCAACAACATTAACATGGCAACGCCAATCTCTCATAAGCCCCCGGATGGCCGTGCTGTAGAGAATTTGTGCGATTCTTGTTTAACCTAATATTTCATTTATCGGTTTTTTTATACTAATATCAGCTCTTTATTATTTGATTTTTCATAACGTATGACTTTAATTTGTGCTAACCTTCTCGTACAGATTCCTTTTGCTTTTGAAATCTGTATAAGAGATTACTCATAGTGCGTTCTAACGTGTTTAATATTTTTCAAATTTATTTCAGGTTTGCTTAAAATTTTATTTACTGTATTTTACGTTGTATGTTGCGGTAGTTTTTGTGTGCAGTCATGAGTTCTAGCAAGGTGAATAAAAGAGAAGTCACCAACGCCAACAGGACATCATTAACCTCACCGAATCGTTGTATTCACTAATTAGCTGAGGGGAAATGAAACCCTGCAACGTCGCGGAAAGAGCGGCAGAAATGTTGAAACTCTCCAGATCTACAGTGCTAAGGTATGTTAAAATATCTGTAGTATTAACCATTGCGTTTGCAAGTTGTGTGTGTTAAGATCAATTACGTTGGCCCACGAAATGTGTTTACAAGAACATAAAGAAAATTTGTTAATAACTTGATAACATCGTCGAACGTTGTCTACGTGTATTTTTAACGTTTTATTTTGGTAATTATTAAGTTTATAGGGTTTCCTGTAAAAATAAAAATAATTCATTGAAAATCTTATATTTCCACTCTGCTAATGATGCAGAACACGAATATACGAGGGGCATTAACGTCCGACTAATTTCGTAATATGTGCCCACCTAACCTAACAGAACCTAACCCCACGATGAGTGAATCACTATTTTACATTTTTTAACTAACCTAGGATTGTAGGGTTATATAGTAACCAATACCTGCCACCTATTAAACTAACCTAAACTAACACACGGCAGAGCATATCACATTGTCACACATCATTTGTAAACAAACCCTTGTATGTTTTTGGTATCAGTAACTGTAGTTGACCCAGTAACTGAATTATGGTCCTTTTTAAATTATGCAAATTAGGTTGGCTATGTAGCACTGAAAGTGAAAAATATGACACTGATAATTTACAATAACTAAAAGACAATGGCTGTAGAACAGTGGTGTTGGGGAAATGCATTAATACACAATTGTTTTCTTAAAAGATTATGACTGCGATTTCATCGATTACGATGTCCTCTCATGTTTAGTGAAGTGATACAGATATGTTTAATAGTAGGGGAAGTTCCAGTTATATCGACTGTAATCTATTTAGTGACGTATAACAATGGCAATTAATGCCGCAATGTAACTTATAAATACAAAACAAGCTCCTTCTTCAGAATCTTAAAATGCACCATCTCTCCATAACCTATATAAAATTAATTGACTATAACAAACTCACTATAGAGGCAATTTTCCTTACCATTGTCAGTTGTCTTTATAATAAATTTCCACTGTATATATTGGGTTGTTTATGAAGAATCCCTCGCAGGGGTACACAAATTCCAACACAAAGTAGTTTTTATTTTTAATTACACATTGTAATACCACCTTTTGGTTAGGTGATTCATACACTCACATTTGAGTCTATATAACCCTACAATCCTAGGTTAGTGTAAAACCCAACAATCCTAGGTTAGTTTAAAAATGTAAAATAGTGATTCACCCATCGTGGGGATAGGTTCTGTTAGGTTAGGTGGGCACATGTTACGAAATTAGTCGGACGTTAATGCCCGTCGTATATTCGTGTTCTGCATCATTAGTGGAGTGGAAATATACCATTTTCCGTGAAATTATTGTTATTTTTTTTACAGAAAAGCCCCCTAAACTTAATAATTACCCAAATAAAACGTTAAAAAGACACGTAGACAACGTTCGACGATGTTATCAAGTTATTAACAAATTTTCTTTATGTTCTTGTAAACACATTTCGTAGGCCAACATAATTGACCTTAGCACACACAACTTGCAAACGCAATGGTTAATACTACATATATTTTAACATACCTTAGAACTGTGGATCTGAAGCGTTTCAACATTTCTGCCGCTCTTTCCGCGACGTTGCAGGGTTTCATTTCCCCTCGCCTAATTAGGGAATACAACGATTCGGTGAGGTTAATGATGTCCTGTTGGCGTTGGTGACTTATCTTTTATTCACCTTGCTAGAACTCATGACTGCACACAAAAACTACCGCAACATATAACGTAAAATACAATAAATAAAATTTTAAGCAAACCTGAAATAAATTTAAAAAATATTAAACACGTGAGAACGCACTACGAGTAATCTCTTATACAGGTATCAGAAACGAAAGAAATCGGCACAACGAGAAATAATAAAGAGAGGATATTAGTAAAAAAAAAAATAAACCAGTAAATGAATTATTATTGGTTAAACAAGATAATCGCACCATTTCTCTGGCACGTGTGTCGACCACATCTCGCCAACAACACACGGAACGAAGGTTTGTAAACAAATGGCCGCTCTACTTTCACCTTGAGCGTGATCTTGTGAGTATGCAAGAAACATTGAAATCAAAGTACGTTAGCATCACGTCATTAATAATTGGCATAATAAGATACAAGTCTTTTCGAAATCCATTTGTAAGTGATAAATTAACAATTACATTAAAACTTTAGAACTATTTCCTCTCTTTGTGCTGGCAACCTAACGGCATAACTGTATCCGCGCTCGCCGCTGTTTGTAATGTTATATGCATGTGGCTAACGGCTAGGGTGATTTTTCAAAGGTTCTTTTCAAAAGTATCGAAGATACCGTGAATGGATTATACAAGAAATTCGTAAGTACTTTTCACACCTTAAATTTCCTCTTTTGAGACATTTGAAGTGAACACTTAATATTGACGTTAAGGTGTTCATGGATTTTCCAGGGTTCAATGCAAATCGCACAACTTTATAAGCACACTTTGATCACAAAATCAAGGACGGCGAGGTAGCCGGCCATGGCTTTTATTATGGAAGCATCCCGGTATTCCCGTGGAGTATTTCCGGAAACAAACATAGGAAAACAGAAAGCAGGTTGGCTGGAACGAGATCCGAACCCGGGTCCTCTCGAACGCGAATCCAGCGTGTTTACCACCGCATCACAGCGTAGAGGTGAAGCAGCCACTTAACCAGCGAACTACAGCCACACACGCCACCAAAATGGCGTCACTGGCCAACATCATGTCGGAATGCCGTTCGCATTTCAGCGTCTGTTAACATACTCTAGCCGCCCGGCAGCCCAGCCAATACAGAACAATTCGCAGCTTGCAGTACCCAATCACACTAGAAGGCCGGTTCCCAGAATCTCGTGCAGCCAATCACAGAATGAGCACGCCGACATCAAAGAAACCGCCACGTCATTTCGCCTCTGTGTACTTACCTACTCTGTGATCTCACGGTAAACTCGAAGGTTGCGACACTTCCTTTTCCATCTACTCCCTGGACGTATCTATGTATTTTTATTTGCTTTGTCACCGGAGAAATCCATTTCTGGCCCGCTGTTCCGTATCAGCTGTGTGAGACGGCTCGCCACCTGCAGCGGAAGGCTACAGCACGGTTAAAGTAGCGCCCGAGTGAGCTGGATATCCAGGCGGAGAAGGAATAAGAAACAAAGTGGAACACAAACAAACGACATCAGACTTTCATCTCGAGCACCGCCCGGCATGCTTGCTCACTCAAACGCAAGTTGTTTGTAAAACAAAACACCCGAGTCCAGAACGCAACGTCTTGAGTTCGATCCTAACAAAATGCACAAGGGATATTGGTTCATTGCTTTTGCTTGCATCACCTCTGATTCAGAAAATGCTGATGCACAAAGCAGTAGAATTTTTCCGCGAACTGATTCAGTGACTGGGCATATTTACAGTTCCTCGTCACCTGCATAGCTTTCAGTGATAATGTCATTTCTCAATAAAGGCGCGGAATCAAAATGTAAATGATCGAAAGAACATAGCATTTCTCTCAATACGAAAAAAAAACAAGCCATTTTAATACAAATTACTTCCTATCTACAGTTAACAGGGACATTTTACTCTGGCGTGGGTAAAACTAAACGAAAGTGTGTTCCAGTTCACTGAAACGGTACAAAATCTGGGACTTGTCCTCAATGTCACATTACGTTTGCTGTAATTTGTCTGTTATTATTATTGTTAATGCTTTCACGTAAATTTTTATATCCAACTATGGTGGTAGACAATGCCATCTGGCCTTCACTTCACCACCTTTATAAAGACATTATTATTATTTGTAAACGCTTAAGCACAGGTCCACTTTCATGATTGTTACGTTCCTCAGGCGCCTACACGAGAAATCACGTTCGGTCAACATTGCAGTAACCCATTAATGAGCTAGTCAATTAGGTAAATTGGTTCGCACACAAGCATGTGGTCAGTAACAGAAGGAAAACAAGTTGTTGTGCTTATAGCATATTGAAAAGCTTCACCAAATGATATTCGTGAAATCACACATTCCTGCATTTTCATTTCTTCATTATGTGCCTACTAAATCCATTACGTATCGCACCATAACAGTTGTTTAATCAGTACACAAAAATAAATAACATCATTGCTAATATTTTTATAAAGATGCCATTTTACAGCCAATAACATAGAAAACTTGTTTGTGTGTTGGTACTCTCAAAAGGAATTTGTTTTATTTTGTACAGTATTCTTCTGTAAAATCTTAAAAATAATCACATTGTACATATTAAGACACTATTTTCATTTCTCCGAATAAATATTATGGACATGTTTTCCTTTGCCTTGCAACGAGCAGATATCACGACTTTAACCATTTTATGTCCATTGTAGACAACCGTCAACATGTTGCACAGGATGCTTATATTTGACCGGCACTGTACTCTGCGATACTCGGTGACCAATGATCTTCCCTGTTGGTAACTGATTCCTAGGGCCAGTGACTTTTCGCGTAAAAATCGGAGCACACAGTAGACTTCAATACTATATACACACCTCAGCTGTTGTTATAACTCCATTGGCTGCTGGTGCCGTGTCCGTCTTTGACCAAGCCACTCAGGACTAAGTAACTCCGACACTGAACCTTCGTGATTCGTGCGCAAACGGTTAACACGGACCAGAACATTTTTTAGCCAATCAAAGAAGCTGGACGACCCTACAGTGCTTTGGACTGTATCTTGTCTCGAAATATTTTCGCAAAACATCACTGCCCCTACTCATTCCTAATACGTGCTACTGCTCTGCGTTATGGCTGGTTCATATCATTGTTCACAAAGCACAAAGACTACGGTTTATTGGCTATCATAATGAAAAAAAGCTATTTGTCAGCTTAAATAGAGCACTGATCAAAACATTTATTTGCAACACCATAAAAAATAAATTTATGTGGGAATGAAAGGGTTTATCAATGGCACTAAGGTTGTTTGATATAATTTATGATATATATTATACCAGAATCATTTATATTTTGTCTGACGCAAATATTTTTACATTTTTAAAATTAAATTTTGTTGCATTAAAATCTGTATTTTATGCGCATTCATCCAAATATCATTTAAAATAATGCAAATATATTCATTTTTCTCTACGGAGCTGTTCAAGCGCCCAGCGGCTTTCGCCAAACAACATAATTTTTTATAAAACTGTTCTGATAAACGCCCTTATTGTGATTAAAAGGAGAAACATCTCCAGCCTTTTTCCTATTTGGTGTAATTAATTTTCGGGGAAATGCAGTGTCCCTGATCCAGTTACCCCGTCAGGGTGGAAATATTTCCAAGGAGAATCGGTTTCAGTGTCCTCGCTATAAAATTTTTCAGTAAACTTCCTAAATTGCTATGGAAATTTTTAACCAATACAAAGTATGGAAAATTACAATATTGTGACATACTAGTTGCTCTTCATCGCTTACGTTGCCCTGTTCTGCTCGCAAGGGCGAAAGTATGTGTTGCAAGGTCAGAAGTGAAGTAATCCAAGATGCTCGTGGAGATTTACAAAGGCAAGCCACCGCGTGTCGCCGCGATAAGCCTATCGGGTACACGTGCGCCGCTGACCTTCAGCGGATTGAATTCCTGGGGTTATCTTTGAAAAAAGGTTATGTCCATTGTTGTAGCCTCTCTTGACGAGACTCGGGGTGCGGGGAACCTTCTAGATCGGGCGGCGACACTACTTGAGCCAACGGTTCTGAGTTTTGAGGATTGTGCAAACACAAGAGATACGTGTGCGAAGACAGAGAGACGACGAGCCAGCAGAGCGACGAGTGGAGACGAAGGTGACCAGCGGGAGTGAAGTCTG
>NQII01008474.1:0-52959 GCA_002778355.1 Clitarchus hookeri | reverse complement strand
GGGGGGGGGGGTACTACGCCGTGTGCTAGAGTGGATCCACTTTCCACGGGATCCGCCCTGTGTTTGGAGAGGATGACAAATGTTGCTGGCCGTCACAGCGACTTCTTCCGACAACGCCGTGTTACGAAAAGCAACTTCTCGTGCGACAGGGAAAGCTGCCTGCCCAGAACAAACATCTCCTCCCGTATCTCAGCACCACCCTAAATGGGAAGGACTGATCTACCAGCTTCTGGCAACAACTTTCACACGTAGAAAGTGAGATGGTTACGTGTATCTGTGTTAGTCGCCCGCGATCAACGTGGTCCTTATGAACCAAACATTTGTGAAAAACTCCCTCACCTTGAGGATATTACCTAAAAAAATAATGTCTATAAAATCAGTGTTTGGACGAATACGCGTATATCAGTAAATAAATTTTCTGGGAATGCAACGTTTTTCCAGGTAGGGTAAAAAAAACTATCTTATACAGCCGCCACTTTTTAAAAATATATTCAAAAAAATAAAATTTTTAAAACTGGCAATTTTTAGGGTTATTCTGTCCAATTTCCCTAAGGGAAGGGAAGTGGAAAAAGTACAAAGTGGCGCCTGTAGTTTAATCCACAAGCTACCAGCGAGTGCAAACCTTAGTGTCCAGACCTGAAATCGAGGCTTTTAAAATTGTTACTAGGAAAGATGTAGTATTCGACACTTTGAGTGTAGTACATTTTCACTGACAATAAAGACGAAGCAGAAGTAAGACACCTGCATTCACGACTGCGTGACCATTATTTCTGTTGGTCTCGGTACTCCCATTCACAACTGTCCTATTGTTTCACACAACGCAGGTCACACTTACTATCCTGTACAACGTCCATTACTGCCCGGCTTTCTGACAATTGTTGAAAGTTTCCCAATCGAACGTTATTTTCTACCTGGAATGATATACAGGCCATCCTGTTCGTTTGAGTAGTTTACACAGCAAGTGTCAGTTCTAACACATGTGCAGTCAGATTTTCTTATTTAGATCAGTTTTAACAGTTTTTAATTTGGAGAGTGTGAACCACTAAGATTTCCCATCTCCATCCAGGACAAGTTAGAGTTCCAGTGTTTACAAATTTGGAGACAAACTCTTTCACAGATGTCGTCTGCAATTATCAGAAACGTACTGAAGTTCCGTGTTCATTTGGCGGAAGGCTAGTCAGATTACGATTTCATTGGGGACATACACAAGAATGACCAAAATTGTAGTAAGACTGTTACTAACTTTGAGTTTACGGCGGAAGGAAGTTATTTGTTTGATAGTCCAAGTCTACTGGCTGCATGCGCTGAAGGGATTTGACTAATGTATAGTCATATGTACAACGATTCATTCTCGAAGGCCAGGCATTGTGCCGGTAGAAACGAAATGTATCTTTGTTATGAAAGTGGTTTATAGGAATGAGTGCGTATCTTGGTGGACAGAGTTCGAGTGTGTCACTGAATCTCATAAAGGATGTGAAATCATGGAGAATGTGCCAACACCAGATCAACCACACATTACCATCGGTGTGAGATAAATTATCGCTCTGACGACTTTATGAAGGAAGATCGCTGAATAACTACCCACGAGATTGAGCAAATTTCTTTGACTAAGGGATTGTCAGAATTATTATCTGTCGTTAAAGGTCCCGTGGTTGGTGTAGCGGTTACAGCGCTCGCCCTCCATGAAGGAGAACCGGGTTTAATTCTCGGCGGGGTCACTCCCGGATTTTAGCAAGTTGCAATAGTGTCGGACAACGCCGCTTGTCAGCGGGTTTTCTCGGGGATATCCCGTTCCCCACCCCTTTGCTTTCCAGAATTTCTCCATATCCACCTCGCATCACCCTCATCGGAACTCAAGACCACATTGTTAAGAGCCGCCCAAATATCTCAAATTCACTCTATCAGAACGCTCATAGTAAGGGATCAAGAGATTAGTTTATTGTCTGCCAAAGTCAAACGAAAATACAAAATACGAAACGCAGAACATAATGCGAATTATAAATCTCGCTCTCTCTCTCACACACACACACGTATCTTCAGCCATGCCATCGTGGGTTGTGCTTCCTTCGGCGGCAAAGGAACGCACGCGTTCTAGAAGTGTCGCTGCTGTCCTCAATGCGAGAGATACAGACTCGGCAGCTGCGCGGGTCCTAGATCTGTCGGGCAAAGTGCGACTGCCAAGGGGAAACTGGATCCTCTGCCGTTATCTACCCGAGTCTGGTTGCGCCCCTAATGCGTCCCACCCGCCTGCTCCATTCTAATTCCCCCGCCTCCTGACACACACACACGCACCCAAGTGTGGGCCACTTAACTGGCTGGCATCGCCCTCAGACGTCATTACCACAGAGAACTTGNGCACACACACGCACCCAAGTGTGGGCCACTTAACTGGCTGGCATCGCCCTCAGACGTCATTACCACAGAGAACTTGTCTAGGGGAGGGCGGGGGGAAGGTGTCGGGAGTTTCAATTTCGCGGGGATTTCGCGACACTGCGGCGGGGCTTTTCTTGCCAGGCGAGTCCCTCCACTCGACTGCAGATCTCTTCTCGGGAATCGTCTTAGCGGCGCCGCGAATCGTCACTCTGAGTGGCTTCTTCGCTAAACAGAGGACCGCTCGGCTGAGTTCTACGGCAGTGGAGGTACGGGCTGTTCATGGCAAACTCAGCACTTTTGAAAGCCCTCCACGAGATATTGTACTTGTGGGAACATTATCCTTATCACTTTATTTATGCGTCGGCCAAGTGCAACTTGTTATTTCTTACACTTATGTGCATTAAAAAAAAATAAAAGAAAAGAAAACCACTCCATTATTCACATATGTTTACGTAACACTTTTAATTCACCGTTATCACTTTGAGTTNTACGTAACACTTTTAATTCACCGTTATCACTTTGAGTTGCTTTCCCCCCTTTACTAATTTTACTGGGTGCACAACAGTCAGTCCGCTATTCATAATATATGCAGGCAGGGAAGTGAAAATTTTTAAATATTGATTTTAAAAGTGCTCAACAATCCGTGAACAGCTTATATGTGCATTTTTTAAATTCTTTCGTTGGCGGGCTAGACTTGAAGTACACATACTCTTCGCGTTCATTCTATGAATGCACCACAGTGGTTTTCATGCTTCTTGTTCAACATTTTAGCCAGTAAATAACAGGACTCAACAATGTGGCCATTATTGGGTGAAACCAAGTCTAACGAAAAGGAAAAGAAAATACATAGCACCTTGGCAGCAGCCAATCAATAAACTATTGCGGTCGGATTGTGTAACAAACTAAAAAGTATAGGCTGCCAAAAAAAATTATTTTTTGAAATTCGCATACTTTTAGACCGCAGATATACAGTATATTTACCCTAAATAGTTTTGTGTCTACATATTGCTTGATACACTGCGGTGTCGTTATAAGCTTTTAATTGTTTGATATATCTTTGGCATGATCTTCCTGCTTTCAGAGGAATATAAGGTTTTCACAAATGAAGCAGTATATCGATGGTGCGGATGCAACACCACGTATCTTCAAATCACAAAGTTGAAACAAATAGCCACTGTAGATGAAACGCAATTCCGTATCCTTGAATCTGAAAGCGAACGCTTAAGTCGGGAATGGATACACAAAGAATCTCCAGTCAAAAAAATAAATTCAAGAGTCAACTCTATGCAGGATAGCAGGATAAGTAATGCTTACACTTCTCTGGGACGCACAAGAGCCAGTACTTCAGCATTACCTGGAGGAGGTGGACGCAAATCAAGGTCCAACAATAAACAGTTTGTTGAATGGCAATTCCCTCTCCCCTCCCACATACTACAGTTCATGCTCTCGAAACTCTTGAGAAACTTGTTTTCAAGTCATTGGAGCATCCCCAAAGGATTACCGTCCTATTGGTTAGATTAAATAAATCTTTAGGGGCCTTAATTCACTACAAACCAAGACGTGAAGCCAGCAGTGCATACGAGGCTTGCTGTTCAACTACAAAAAAAAATTATCTGGGGCATCACGAAGTTTGTGCAATGATAGACCAAGCACACACAAAAGCAAAGGGACTAAGTTTTATACCGTTGTTGTAATAAATTTTGAAATTGTGTGCAAATACTGCACTACTCACACTTCCGCCATAATTGTAAAATCGTTCTGATTCTTCGAAAATATTGGTTCCATAAATGCACGAATCCGCACATCTCCTAGTTGTTATAACATGTAATAAGTACAGTTTTTTGATAGTGTTGCCGTCATGTATTTTGTTGAGTNCGCACATCTCCTAGTTGTTATAACATGTAATAAGTACAGTTTTTTGATAGTGTTGCCGTCATGTATTTTGTTGAGTGCGATTTTCAAACCACTATCCGCACGAGTCCATACAAGACTGACCTCTAGCCGACTGTAAGCCTAGAGTTTGCTACACAGTTAACCATGGCCTCTGCATGACCTCTCAAGCACCCCAACCCAACAAGATGTAAGAGAACCTCAGTGGAGTCAATACTATTTCAACCAGTGCTAATCTTTGTTTTCCTTGACAATTGTGGGTGTCATTGCACAGTCGTATAAGAACCCTCTGAACTACCGTCCATTACTATACGACCAAGAGACTCCAGCGAGAGTTTGTGCGCCTTAATATACGAGCCGGTGTGGAGAATCAGATATCTGCGCCCATCCTGTGTGCCTTGCTGTCACGAGCCATTGCAGCAACATGAATATTCACATGGAAACACAGTCTGGCATGCAAATATCAATTGTGAGAGGGGCTCATGGTATAACTCAAGACACGTCTCCTGCTAACATGTGTTCGGGTCTGGTTTAGTCACATATACTTGCACTTGTTACTTTAAAGAAGCTAAATGGTAGCATGCATATGCCTATAGAATACAATATGGCGTAACTGCAAGAGGAACAGAGGCAACATAATGTTTGACAATTCTGACATATAGTATTTCTACTTTTAGGTATTTCGTATTTACTCCTTGATTTTCGACATCTGCAGCCACATTCAAGAGCAATATTTTTAATTTAATTTTGACAAATTTTTAGAGAATATTGGAAGGTGGTGAGAGAAAATAGGAAATATTTTAAAGAAAAATATATTTCGAAAGAAAAGCAAGAAATTATGATGGGAAAGATGGTAAATTTTGAACCAAAATGGCCGAGCACCCATCTTCTCTAACATAATCCATGGTGGACAGCTCCAGGTCAGACTGTCCAAAACTTTGTGCCCGAACCTACATTTTTATACTACTTTTGTTGCATATTTACATTTCTTTTTAGTTAACAGCGAAGTAGAAAAATTTAAAATGAAAAACAAATCAAATTGCTTTAGACATTGTGACACCGAAACTCTCTTGTGGGATGCACTAAACAGTTTGTTAATGCCAATGAAATTAAAGGCTTTTCAAAGATGTCAAATATATATTTTTAAATAATTGAAAGACTGTGAGAACACTTTTTTTCCCAGTATGTATCCCGAGAGAACAGAAATTCTCGTCGCGACTGAGGTACGATCCNAGACTGTGAGAACACTTTTTTTCCCAGTATGTATCCCGAGAGAACAGAAATTCTCGTCGCGACTGAGGTACGATCCGGTCCGGTTAAATACTTGATGAGCCCCCAGTTTCACTGTAACTCAATCATGGCGGGTTACAAGGCGGCGACCAATCAGTTTCCACCTGCCGCCGCAGGGCCAACACGACCTACATCTTAAATAACTGATTTTTTTCCTGGAAGTTGGCAGTCGTGTAAACAGCTGGGGAGCTTGAGGGTGCTGTAGCCGTTAAATAAGAAAATATTTGAGGTTCTCTTTCTTTTTATATCTCCTTCGCGGTTTACTGGAAACACTGGAGGGAAGGTTCGTCTGAGCGAATAAAATACTTGTTTGTTTTTGTCCCAGAAGGTAGCGAGAGTACAGGATTATTTTTTTTGTGAGAGGCCGGAAGACTGAAATTCACTATAGATACTGACACAAGTGGTTAAGCCGTTATTCTTTGTTTACAAGTTAAAAAGAAGGAACGACGTTTTCGTAGTGCCACAGATATACGTGTGTGGAAATGCACGCCACTTTGAAATGTTAAGTTATCGTGTTTACGACAGAGGATATGTTACAAACGAAGGATACTTATGGCCGTTACTGTTCACAGCGATGTACCCGCACCCGGTGCTTTGAGCTGAGGGTTTTCCTTGTGATTTGTGCATCTACAGTTTATGACGGTCAGTGCCGATAACACAGAGAATGCAGCATTTTCGTCTATAATAACACATAAACTTACGAGGATAAAAATAGAAACACACTCTCGACTTGACTGTGAGTCACAATAATGACATTATTGCAGTGATGAAACAGAGCTCTCTACAATATGTGCATGAACCAGAGGACTGGTCGTGTTCTGGCCATCAACGCACATGACGTGTCGGGTTTGTGTGGAAATTAACTATTTAACCTGCAGTTTTCTCCTGTTGCACTCCTCAATTCCCCGCCACCCTTCAAACCGAAACCTTACATGTTCACACCAAAATAAGACTAGCAACATATTCATTGATGTTAAAGGTAAAGGTAAAACAATAATGATAATTTACTAGCGCAGCATAACGAAGCTATGCAGTTTTCTTATATTTGGTAGTACAAGTCAATTAATTTACGAGAAAAAACTTCTACACAATGTCCGTTAGAAATCGTTTGTTGTTGAAAACACTATCACGTTTTATTTTGATGCAGTCAGTGATATCAGCAAAGGTAGTTTTTACACCTCGACAACAGCACAGTTCCACTGGTAGTTGTCAGGCACTTTGCTCGGAAACGCTTAGTGTACGTGCAGTAGTGGACGTGGCAATGTTTCCGACTGTTCCTTCATGTGTCAGCTACGCGAGTGAGGGAAATTAAGAAATATTCCCCCCACCCCCCGCCGAACGGAATTTTTAATTTGGGCATCTGATCACCACCACTACCTGTAGGCTACACTTCAAACCCACTCATCTGGTTCGTTGGCGGCGGGTAGCCAGTTTCTTGCTGATTTGTTATTAACTGAAAGTTAAAAGAATACGTTTATTGTAAAATGCCCAGATAAAAGTGGGGTTGAATGGGACAGGACAGCACCTCGGCCCGAACCATACAGTACATTACTCCTTCACTTAACACACTGTAACAAAATGCAATGCTGAACGAACCGCAATCGTTTCGGGATGTAAAATTTTTTTCACCATTCCTTAATAAATGTGTTTTGGACACTTGACCCGCTTTACAAATTTTAAAATATAATCTGTTCAAGGATGTCGGCCAATTTACAACGCCATGAAGTGACCTTTAAATCAGTTAAATTCGCCCACCAAAAATAATCAGTCAGTCTGAACTTATATCAAGTGCAACCATCTTCAGAGTTTGCCCCTGATAATTTAAAAGGCGTAAGATGAAAGACATAATTTAAAAAGTTGAGAGTTGACCAACTTTCGTGCTACGTTCTCGTGTAGTTTATAAGCAGTATGTTTGAGTTTCGTGAGTTCAACTTGCTGCGTGTCTGTGTTTCTTACGTTTTCACGTTCATTGCGTAGTTTATAAACCCGACCTGTGCTACTTGTTCATTGGCTGCTCCCCCAGTGAATAACTCAGATTATCCGTAAACTAAAGATAAACTAGGACAATTTTTAGTCTTCTGCACATGCGCCCAACGTTGAATTCCCCACACCAATACAACTGAAAAATTCACATGATCAACAGTAATGTAGGTGTTTGTTTGCATTTTATTTTTATAAGGCAAGTAATTTTATATGAATTAAATAGCTAAACTTATTGGAATTTAATTAAATCCCATTAAAAACTGGCTAGAATACGCACAAAATCATCTTAAAGAACTTTGTTTGCATAGAAAATGTTCTAACCATAAATGCTATCCACGTCGTTATGATAGTCGTCATGATAGTCGTGTTGANCTTGTTTGCATAGAAAATGTTCTAACCATAAATGCTATCCACGTCGTTATGATAGTCGTCATGATAGTCGTGTTGATAGTAGAGCAGTCCAGTGTTGGCGCGGCTACCGTCGTTACTTTGTCCCTTATTCACTCTGTGGTTTTACCCCAGAGTAGGCGGAGTGCAGAGGTTCGGGCGGCTATTATCATCGACGTCTTGAGAGCCCATGAGGATGAAGCGAGGTGAGTATGGAGCAGCCCCGGAATGCAAGGACGCGGGAAACGGGAGATCCCGAGAAAACACGCGGGCCAGCAGCATAGTCAGACAGGTTTGTAACGTGAGAAAAAAAAGGGGGGGGGGGACTGCGACCCCGCTTGGAAGCGAACCCGGTTCGCTTAGGTGGGAGGTGAGTAGTCTAACCACTCCGCCACCGCGGCCCCAGTATGGCGAGGAGGGTTCCCCTTAAGCGCCGACAAATCTTCTCTTACAAACAAGTAAACAAGTTGATAAAAAAAAAATAAAGTAATTGGAGTGGCTGTGAGTTGGGGCGGGTTTTTCCAGCCGCAGACTCGACGCCTCTCGACATAACGCGATGCGGAGACGAGTGTCTGCGGAGACGGCGGTGTTATCTTCCATCAGGCGGCCTTTCCAGCTCTCCAGCTCCCTCCAGCCTGGAGACTTTGTGACGCGCACANAGACGGTGAGAACACTTTTTTTCCCAGTATGTATCCCGAGAGAACAGAAATTCTCGTCGCGACTGAGGTACGATCCTGTCCGGTTAAATACTTGATGAGCCCCCAGCTTCACTGTAACTCAATCATGGCGGGTTACAAGGCGGCGACCAATCAGTTTCCACCTGCCGCCGCAGGGCCAACACGACCTACATCTTAAATAACTGATTTTTTTCCTGGAAGTTGGCGGTCGTGTAAACAGCTGGGGAGCTTGAGGGTGCTGTAGCCGTTAAATAAGAAAATATTTGAGGTTCTCTTTCTTTTTATATCTCCTTCGCGGTTTACTGGAAACACTGGAGGGAAGGTTCGTCTGAGCGAATAAAATACTTGTTTGTTTTTGTCCCAGAAGGTAGCGAGAGTACAGGATTATTTTTTTTGTGAGAGGCAGGAAGACTGAAATTCACTATAGATACTGACACAAATGGTTAAGCCGTTATTCTTTGTTTACAAGTTAAAAAGAAGGAACGACGTTTTCGTAGTGCCACAGATATACGTGTGTGGAAATGCACACCACTTTGAAATGTTAAGTTATCGTGTTTACGACAGAGGATATGTTACAAACGAAGGATACTTATGGCCGTTACTGTTCACAGCGATGTACCCGCACCCGGTGCTTTGAGCTGAGGGTTTTCCTTGTGATTTGTGCATCTACAGTTTATGACGGTCAGTGCCGATAACACAGAGAATGCAGCACGTTCCTTCAAGGTCGCATTTTTACATCTTTTTATTCCGAAATTTGTACACCAACACACCATTCTCTGAGTTTATACTATTATTTTATAAGGTATTTGCTTCGTATTTCACAGCGGAACTCAATTGAGGGGTTGATTACAAAAAGCCGATATGTCAAAAATAGTAAAAAAATCAGTTAGTGGTGCCATATGTTTGTTGGCTGGGGAAACCACATCCCTACATGTCCGTTCCCTTCAAAACCCCGATAAGCCAGGCGTTGGAAGCAGCTATAATACGAGTATGTGCGGTTCCGTACAAACCCAACACGTCATGTGCATCGATGGCAAAAACACGACTAGTCCTCTGCTTCATCACTGTAATAATGTCATCATTGTGACTCACAGTCAAGTCTAGTGTGTGTTTCTAATTTGATCCTCGTGAGTTTATGTGTTATTATGGACGAAAATATTGCGGGTAAGATAGTCCCCCAGCGTGCAACGGGAGAAGGATGCAGGTTAAGTAGTTGTTAATTTCCTTTACGGCCCATTCGACAATGACACGGACGCGGTTACAGTATCAGATAAATGTGATGCATCACACTGACGTAGTTTCCAACCGTATTTATAACCTAAAAATGCATACGGTAAAAAACCACATTAACAGATTATTTGCAGCCACGTACGTTTGTTATGCAGAGTGAACTTGGTTATGGCGATGTCGAGTGACGTCTATAGCATCCACTGTTATTGGCCAAGGTTTGTTCTGTTGCCACGCATTATAACACTAGCACACAGACGGCAATACATATCTTCCTTATGTTGTCGCATTCCGCATATATGATCTTACACTTCCAAGTCATTGTAGACTGGGCCTACTAATATGTACATTACTGTTATTATTACATGTTAGTTAGGTAACTGGTGACACATTGTTATGACAACGGTAATATTTTTCCTATTATTGGATTGCATCAGTGACAAAGGTTATTGATAAATACCTGGTTTATTATTTTCTGTTTCCAGGTGCTCCAGGTTACATTGTTTTGTGACAATTGGAGAGGAAGCTCGACACAAAATCTTGAATGACTTCGATGAAATGGCTTCCAATAATGATCAAGATGCTCACCTTTCTGTATTGATGGCGGTGCATGAAATCGCGCAGCATCTTCCAAGGACCGAATGTTTCTAAAAGGAGAAGGACCATACAGCATCGCACACTTACAAAATCCGTATGAACTGGAGGGATGTGAAGGTATGTCACAAAGCTTCTTTGAGTCTTCACGGTATTCCAAAAGACAGACTCACAAGACTGCAAAATAGTTTGATAATGGAAGGGTTATCTGCCAAAGACAAGCGTGGGAAACACGACAGCAGGCTGAATAAAACGCCTGCACCAGCTGTTTCTAAGATTGAACATCACATTAAGTCAATTACCGCTGGGAAGTTTAACTTCTCTATGCGAGATAATCCGGACCGTTGTTATTTACCAGAATATCTAACTATCAAGGATATGTACGCAGAGTTTCTTAGTTGGTATCATATTAACGTTCCCTACAAAACCTATTGGGCTGTTTTTGAAACGTTCAATATTCACTTCGGATATCCTAAATATGATACACGCACAATCTACGACTCCTTACAAAAAAAAACTCAATGCTGCTGAAACTGAGAAATAAAAATGACCTGGAAAAACAAACAATAGAGCACTTGAGAAAAGCCGAGGCGTTCTTGAATGAAAAAATATGTGTATTTTGCAAGCACAGCAAGGCCTGGTAACTTGCTTATCTTTTGATTATATGCAAAATTTACCCCTCCCCCAATACCTTCTAATGTTGTATATTATTCACGATAACTGCGGTACATTATATTCGGAATACATGATTTGGGGGATAACAACGTAGCCATGCACAGATATTTGAAACACGAGGACATGAAATGACCTAATGAAGGTACGCCTATGATTCTCCATCACATCAACATTTCGCCCAATGATCATAAGGCAGAACTTGTTTTGATCAGTGACGGTTGTCCTGGTCGAAATAAGAACAAAACAATTGTTCACTTCTTGTATTCATTGTTTGGTTCGCGTTTTGAAAATATTTGAAATGGTGATTTACTTGTTCCAAGTTCGCGACCATTCCTACCTACCTAATGATAAAGACTTTTCTTTGATTTCGGCACAAAAAACTTAAACAACTGAAATGCCAAGAACGTAGAATGAGAAGATACTTAAAGCTTGTGCTAAGTAAGCCTTCTACCTTCAAGATCGAAAAAGTAACCCATCGTGACTTCAGACATTAAGAAGAGCACAGACAGCATGTTCATGGAACTCCTGAGCCACCTTTCAAGCTACAGCAGTTAGTGCCATGCAAATCTCTCAGTATAATGCTTGCGTCAAATTGAGACACTCCTGTCGTGGACTCTGGACTTGTCATAAGATAACAGCGAAGAAGTTGCGTATGCCTATAGAAATGAACCTTCATTCTGCTTATGATTCCGCCGCCGGCCTCAAAGCGGCGACGATCGGAGGCTTGAGAAACCTCCTCCAATATTTGAAAGACCCCAAACAGCCGTTCATACTCTTGGGAAAATTGCAATCGTTTATTGGAGCTGACAATGAAACAGACATCGATACCGACTAATGCTGACAACAGTGATGAGTGATTGTAGTCAGGCTTAGATACGTTCTAAGAACTGAAACCGATGTCTAGTTATGTTTCATTCTACACCTATTCCTGATAGTTTTGTGTACTTGAACCCATCCTGCTTTTATTTTATTGATTTCTTATTGTTGTTATTTATGTTATTAAAACACAGTTTAAAATGCATTATTTTGGTTTACAGCTTTGAGTTATTACATTTACCTATTTTCACACTTATAGAATTATATGTTTGACTAGTCTGATTTTTCGTAGAATTCTGGCAAAAACCCGATTAGTCAAACACATTTCCCCCCTCCCTCCTCAATTCCCCGCCACCCATCAAACCGAAACCTTACATGTTCACACCAAAATAAGACTAGCAACATATTCATTGATGTTAAAGGTAAAGGTACAACAATAATGATAATTTACTAGCGCAGCATAACGAAGCTATGCAGTTTTCTTGTGTTTTGTGAGCAGTTAGTAAAAACTGACTCGTTGAGTGTTTGTAATAAACCCCTTAATTATATTTGGTAGTACAAGTAAATTAATTTACGAAAAAAACTTCTACACAATGTCAGTTAGAAATCGTTTGTTGTTGAAAACACTATCACGTTTTATTTTGATGCAGTCAGTCATATCAGCAAAGGTAGTTGTAACACCTAGACAACAGCACAGTTCCACTGGTAGTTGTCAGGCACTTTGCTCGGGAACGCTTAATGTACGTGCAGTTGTGGACGTGGCAATGTTTGCGACTGTTCCTTCATGTGTCAGCTACGCGAGTGAGGGAAATTAAGAAATATTACCCCCCACCTTCACCCTCCGCCGGACGGAATTTTGAATTTGGGCATCTGATCACCACCACTACCTGTAGGCTACACTTCAAACCCACTCATCTGGTTCGTTGGCAGCGGGTAGCCAGTTTCTTGCACTGACAGTTAAAAGAATACGTTTATTGTAAAATGCCCAGATAAAAGTGGAGTTGAATGGGACAGGACAGCACCTCGGACCAAACCATACAGTACATTACTCCTTCACTTAACACACTGTAACAAAATGCAATGCTGAACGAACCGCAATAGTTTCGCGATGTAAAAAAAATTTCACCATTCCTTAATAAATGTGTGTTGGGTACTTAAACCGCTTTACCAATTTTAAAATATAATCTGTTCAAGGATATCGGCCATTTTACAACGCCATGAAGCTACCTTTAAATCAATTAAATTCGCCCACTAAAAATAATCAGTAAGTCTGAACTTATATTAAGTGCAGCCATCTTCAGAGTTTGCCCCTGATAATTTAAAAGGCGTAAGATGAAAGACATAATTTAAAAAGTTGAGAGTTGACCAACTTTCGTGCTACGTTCTCGTGTAGTTTATAAGCAGTATGTTTGAGTTTCGTGAGTTCAACTTGCTGCGTGTCTGTGTTTCTTACGTTTTCACGTTCATTGCGTAGTTTATAAACCCGACCTGTGCTACTTGTTCATTGGCTGCTCCCCCAGTGAATAACTCAGATTATCCGCAAACTAAAGATAAACTAGGACAATTTTTCGTCTTCTGCAACATGNGCAAACTAAAGATAAACTAGGACAATTTTTCGTCTTCTGCAACATGCGCCCAACGTTGAATTCCCCACACCAATATAACTGAAAAATTCACATGATCAACAGTAATGTAGGTGTTTGTTTATATTTTATTTTTATAAGGCAAGTAATTTTATACGAATTAAATAGCTAAAACCATTGGAATTTAATTAAATCCCATTCAAAACTTGTTAGAATAAGCACAAAATCATCTCAAAGAACTTGTTTGCATAGAAAATGTTCTAACCATAAATGCTATCCACGTCGTTATGATAGTCGTCATGATAGTCGTGTTGATAGTAGAGCAGTCCAGTGTTGGCGCGGCTACCGTCGTTACTTTGTCCCTTATTCACTCTGTGGTTTTACCCCAGAGTAGGCGGAGTGCAGAGGTTCGGGCGGCTATTATCATCGACGTCTTGAGAGCCCATGAGGATGAAGCGAGGTGAGTATGGAGCAGCCCCGGAATGCAAGGACGCGGGAAACGGGAGATCCCGAGAAAACACGCGGGCCAGCAGCATAGTCAGACAGGTTTGTAACGTGAGAAAAAAAAGGGGGGGGGACTGCGACCCCGCTTGGAAGCGAACCCGGTTCGCTNATTTCACACAGTGACACACCCCTTCCCAGACCCTCACGATTAATTTGACGCTTTTGACAGCCGTGCGCTCACTATGTAATCTTCCTCCTCAGTGTTATCATCGACACTCGCACGTTCCTACCTACCTGTCTTCATGTGTCCGTTAAAAGACACTCAAACTTAAATAAACATAACGATTAATCCGTTCGTGACACGTTCATTTCTGAGTTTAAGTGATACTTTTTTGTATGCGCTCTACTTATTTCAGCACATTTATCGCAACCAGTAAACAACGAGCTGCGTGCTAGATGATGTTAAAACTAACCATTCATGCCAAAGGGGTATAGAAAATCCCACAAACCAGGTAAGCCATAAGGAAAACTGGGTACTAGTGTCCTGCTGTGTACAGTACTGGTCATAAACATAATTCATATACAGCGTGTCCACGATCGTGGACGCGATGACGGAACGGGTCAAGGTCATATTCACTCGTATGTTTATCAAACAAAAAGAAGTAAATTCCAGCAGCCAGTGATTTTACACTTTTTGTAAGAATTGTGGAAACAGAACTGCTTTTTTTATTTTTCTGCTAAACCAAATAATTCCTTTTGCAAAAAAAAAAAAAGAGCGTAATTAAATTGAAAAAAAACGCACAAATGTAATAATTCTTCTACATAATATGTAAGCCCAAAAATGCAGTTCTCCAAATTGTTTTGCCATTTCCAAAAAAAAAAAAAAAAAAAAAAAAAAAATTAGTTTTTTATAATTACTGAGTTTCATATTCATCCGCCAATTAAATCTGTAATTTAATATGCTTTGTTGAATATTGACGTAGATAAATAATGTCACTTTACATCAAATGCGGTCTTAATAATTTCTAAACTTTCAACAAATGAACATTTAAAATCCCCGACCTTATCCATTATTTCTAGCAATTCAACTACAGTGTCAAACAATCCTGTTTACTTGCCAAATTTATATATCTGCACTCTTAACTCGAATCAGTGAAAATTGAGCCATATCAGTGAAAAAACTCAAAATTGAACAAATGATAATCAGTGCCAGATAATTAATTACTATAGGCCTAGTGGCTGAATTTAACTGATTTATTTGTCGAGAATTCCATTGCTCAAAGTCACTTGTTCCCAGTTCATTTGCTTGATTTGCCAGTCGGCAGTAGCTTATCAACTGACCTTCAGTGGATGTTATTTCACTGATTGACATCACTGATTCGGGCTTAGAGTGATGCAAAGGAACACAGCACACACAATTTACTGGAACATCCAGTGTAATTGTCATATCGCTATACTTTCTATATCCGCCATTTTCTCCTATATACAGCTGCGCTCTGCGGGAATCGGAAACGCGAATAGCTATAGATGCTATAATTCGCTAGAATTTCGCAGGAAAATACGAAAAATATGTCTACGCGAAAAATCGCTAATTTAGAGGGATAACGCGAAATTACAGGAAACAATAGATTACATTTAAATATACTCCCTTTTTTTTTTTAGCCCACTTTCCTAAGGAAAGAAAGACGTATGCGATCACATTGCTATCTATGTGTGTGTTGTGTGTATGTGTGTGTGTACTTAAAAACTTTTTAACAGGTGAACCGAATTCCACCAAACTCGCTACACATATATGTAGTATCTATCTAAGGACATCCAACTTTCATAATTTGCTACCACGCCGGGCGCTTACTTTCAACATGATTTTTCCAAATTTAGGGGTGCTATTTCATATCATGGGAACCATTAAACCATTTTAAACCATGTTGTATGTTAAAAGTGAATCACGTAAGCATTGGAATTTATAGATGAATATTATTGTAGGTCTGCCATTTCGGAAGATAGCAACACATGAAAAAATTAATGTTTTACATTATATCCCGAGCTTTACTATAACGATTCTCGCCAAATTTGGCATGGAAATCATACTGTGGTAGGCAATGTAAACATATGTGTTTTAAATCGATAATACACTTATTTTCGAAATAGCGGCTATACAAGTATTTTAAGTATATTTTATATACCTACAGTTCGGCTGAGTTCGACTAACTTTGCATCATATACGTCAACAAATATCCACATTTGTTTGCCTTTTTGTAAGATAGTGCTACATGACGAAATTAAGTTTTAAAGTTCACACCTCGGGAAGCAATTTACCGATTCTTACCAAATTTGGCAAACAAGTCGAACTAAGACAAGCCATAGAATGGAAGTGAATGAGACACTTGTTTTCAAAATGGTGTCCATATAAATAAATAAGCTTAATATGCTTAATTTACGAAACCATTTTAACTTTAACTTAGTATTCCGTTAGTACCTATTAACATTAAATATTCATACACGGAGCTTCTTTTGTCCGCCATTTTGTAAGATAGCGTGACATGAAGAGATTAAGTTTTATGTAATTTCTCGGGGAACAAACTACCTATTCTTACCAAAATTATAAACAAGTTTTACTATGGTGGACCATATATATTTATATGTTTTAAATGGGTCAGACAGTTTATTTCCAAAATCACGGTATAAGAAAATGTTTCACGTCCGTATCTTTAGTCTGGTTGTGGAAAAATCTAGCAGCCACCTTCAAGATTACCCTCGATTCAAACACAGAATGGGAGGCTGACACTCCTTTCGGAAAACCAGACATGGGGGGACCAGCCGGTTTCCATGATGCTGTAGCTCATTTTTTTTCTTCTGTGATTCACCGATGCATTTTCTTTCTGGCAGTTTCGCTCCCATCAAGCGAACGTCAATGAGTTCACTGCTGCAGTGGTAAATTTCTCGCAGCCCCATTCAACTGGCGACACAGATTCTCACACAGGCGGCAGCCAATTTCAGCGGCAAATTTGCAGACATGTGAACACAACGCCGAGAGCTAATAAGCACTCCGGTATATCCGCGAAATAACCGTGCGTGAACAGCAGAGTGGCGAAGCGCTGTTGTCGAGCATTTCAGCGGCCATATTGTAGGTTCTGTGGCCAGGAAGAGACTGTTGGCTGATATAATCTAGGTTCTTCTATAAATTTGCTTCGCGTTCCCAGAAAATTACATTACTGAATGCAAGTGTGCAGAAGTGATGTTTTCGCGTAATGACAATATTAAGTCCTGTAAGGTTTGAGACTCCCGAAAAAAAAACCAAAATCATTGTATATCGTAAACGTATTAAATTGCAAAATTTTTAAGAGACCTGATTGAAAGAAATAAAAAATAACGTTGCAATATTTATAAATATCAATATTTAAAAGCAAAAACTGGCAGCCATGTTGCAAGTCCAACCTCGAATATTCTGCCTACATCAGCGTTAAAAATATTTTATCAACTTATCGCAATAATCACGATTGTGAAATGTTCAATACCAACAATACTCTGTATGATACGAAACACAAAGAATTATGATGTGGTTATGTTTAGGTTAGGTGCGCGCGTAATATCAAACATTTTGCTTTGCAAATAATTAAGTTTTTGACAACTCAAAAGTACGTAAAATCAAGATACTTTTGTTTTTCAACAAGCACTGTAAATTTATTCGAAGAAGGGGAAAGAACGAGCACAGTTTTGTTTTTTACTACCTTATTACCTTTACCGTCATATAAATAATACCGAAGGCTCACGGAGGGCACAAGTCTGAATTAGCTAGCAAGTGAGAGCGAGCACATTTTCAGTACACTTTCAACGAAAAGAATAAAATGACTTTATAGCTAGGTCTTGGCAATGCTACAGCGAAACAGCTTTTCTGGAACAATTTCACAGCAGCATTTGTTATACCCGGGCAGCGTGGCTGAAGCAATGGGTCGCATAGGATAAGCACTTACACTTACAAGCCTGAGAGACATCAATCAGTGCGAAATTTTTAAATTAAAGTTCAACGCGTCTTTAGAAGTCAGTATTGAGAAACTAAGAAATTACAGTTATAGAAAACAGGTTTTTTTTTTTAAACTTTGTGAGCTACTATTTTACCACAGAGAGATGACTCAGTTTAGCAAAATACCCTGTGCCGCAAAGAAATGTACAAATTTACGGCGTAAGAAAAATATCGACAATATTCGATCACTCTAGAAAAACATTTGTTCACAGAGATGACAAAAATTATTTTCTGTTTTGGCTGCCAGATACCTGTACAATTCAACTATCTGGTTTAACAATTATGTATTTCTCACGCTTTCTTAAGGAATTTAGTCCAGTGTTCCAAGACTTGGCCACTGCCTTATTTCCTTCAAAGCTAATTTTGTAGAGCTTTTACAAATAAACGTAATATATCGACCTAATATCAATTTATNTTATTTTCTGTTTTGGCTGCCAGATACCTGTACAATTCAACTATCTGGTTTAACAATTATGTATTTCTCACGCTTTCGTAAGGAATTTAGTCCAGTGTTCCAAGACTTGGCCACTGCCTTATTTCCTTCAAAGCTAATTTTGTAGAGCTTTTACAAATAAACGTAATATATCGACCTAATATCAATTTATTTTTCCAGTGGCTCTTGTTTCAAACAAACTTTTCCTTCGAAATAATTCACCTGCATGATTTCCGGAAACGCATTTCAAGTAAGAACGACTGCGCTTTTAATGCAATAACAATACGATATCTAACACTGTATTGCTTTGAATTATTCTCTAAGTTAATGTCACTATTGTGAGCAAAGCTCTGCAACGCTGGAAAATACCTTTAAAAAAGCGTACCAAATGTATTTGTTTGCATTTCTCTTATTGCAAGAAACAATTTCACACCTCACCTGCGCGCGGGAAACTTCCTGCTTCGAACACACTGATATCCACACAGACAACCTGGAATAAATACGGACAATAGCCAGCGTGATCACGTTGCACCCTCTTTCACACACTGCATGGACACGGTAATATTTCGCACGTATTTGAACAACGTAACGGGCCTCGCGGCTCATCGCGCGGAACGAAAGCCCAGTTGTCGGTCGTGTAATCGCTCGGAAAGCGCGTGGCGTTGCCTGTCACCTGTTGAATCTGCTCTGCGAATTGCAGCTCATTAGCGGCCGTGCGTAGCTGCGAGTGGAAAAGAATAATAATTTCCGCCAGTGAAGGTGGACGTGCGTGGGCTGTCCGCAGGTGCTCACACCAGGTATTCCTGCAGTCGCAATTAATACAATACACTGCACTTTACCTTGTATAATCCTGTATCGCCTGCATAACGTATGCGTGTAATGACATCCAGAGGAGAACTGCACCCGACTCTACAATATACCATTACAAAACAATATAGGCTATTCACGACAAAGAAAGTTCTTTTTGAAGCCCTTTTATTTGGAGTAATAGTCAATAAATATATTTTATTGGAGCCCTATACGTTAATTTTCGAGTCCGGTGAAATGTATAAACTGTGTTTATTACTTACATGTCAATATTTATTTTAAAAGAAGGTAGAAGGTTAAGAAGAAGGCTGATAAGAAAAAAGGAAATACTAGGGACTCAGTGCCCACTTTCCATAACAGTGTATACGCTTAGTTAAGAAGAAGGCTGATAAGAAAAAAGGAAATACTAGGGACTCAGTGCCCACTTTCCATAACAGTGTATACGCTTAGTTAAGAAGAAGGCTGATAAGAAAAAAGGAAATACTAGGGACTCAGTGCCCACTTTCCATAACAGTGTATACGCTTAGTTAAGAAGAAGGCTGATAAGAAAAAAGGAAATACTAGGGACTCAGTGCCCACTTTCCATAACAGTGTATACGCTTAGTTAGAAAGCGGGAATGGAAATTTTGTAGCTTTATTTGCTCAGGAAACAGTCAAATGTGTAGGAAAGTCCCCAACTTTGTATAGTAGCGACGCTAAACATCCCTATATCTGCAGCTGGATGTGTGGTATTATTACCATACTGTGTATAGGTTAAAAACTTCCATTACAGATTAGGAAGTTTACCAGACAAATGTTTGCAGTGCACTTTACCGTGAACAGCCTATACACACAATACCAACACTGTCAGAAAAGTACGATATGTGTTGCACATGAAAGAATAATGCATTTATCTTGTAACAACTTTATGCCTTACAGTTTCACATTATAAACGTGAAATAGTGAAAATGGAGTTAAATCAGTGAAAACCAGTGAAAATAGCTCCACTGGTAAAATGATTATTATGATGTCTGAAATTCACTGATTTATATGTGATTCGCAGAGAATTTCGAGAAGTCAAGTACCGTAAGTCACTGGCTCCCAGTTAATTTATCTAATGTCTTTCAGATAATGGAATTTCTCTTACTGGTATCAGTGATTAAGGTTTAGAGTGTAGATGTTTAAGAATTTTAATTAATAATAATGTATTTCTAATTAAAATGTGTTTCCACTTTGGACATTTAGAAATCATATTTCGCAAAAATTATGTTGTCAAGCAAGACCATCGTAATCATTACTATATTTGCATGTAATTAATAATTAGCATAATTGTTTACAAATATTTGTAATAATTGATTTTATGTACATGCCTTTGCAACATAAAAATATCGTTTTTATAAATGAAATGTACAGAAAACCAGTAATTAAAAATTTATTTAACATAAGAAGCAATATTTTCTTAAAATCCCTAATTAAGTATTTTTGAAATCATCTGTTAAAAAACTGTTATCCTTTATTGAAATTATAATCTTGACTGATAATTTTTTTTACAAAATGTGATTTCTAAAGCATTCAAGTTGGTAGCGATGCAGGAAAATAAGCTGCATGTTGAAACGTCTTATTAAAAATGCGACATTTTAAATTACGTGCAATAAATTGACTGAAAGGTGTTTCTGCTTGTTTTATGCTCGTAAAAATAAGCATAAAAGAAAAAAATGTTTTTTTTTTTGTAAATGTTATTGAGAATTTCTTTGTACATTTACAGACCTTTGCCAAAATGAAATTTATTTTCAACGTTACAATATTTTTATTTGTAAAGTACCTAGAAAAATAACATTATTAGGAATTGTTTTAAGTTGCGAAGTAAAAGTTACAAACTCTTACAGCTGTGATACGTATTTTAATTAAAATACATAAATATGTTTACGAATGACGTGGCATTAAAAATAATTTAATGACAGGAAAAAATTGATCAGATTTTTCCAATTTTATAAAACACCAATGCCTTGTACGTAACTTTCTTTATGTAAAAGACGGAACAGGCGGAAATAATATTTTACATAATATATACAATGGCAGTAATTGCCGTCCCAACACAAACGTGCACAGGAAGATATTTGTAAAGTGCAATTCCCCTGCAGACTTCTAATGCCATCATGGAGCGCAGGACATTCGGAAATCGAGACAGTTAAAACTGATCTGTTGACAATACTTCACTTGGATAAGTAACATTCTACTGACCAATTTAGATGCTGGTATTCACTGGTTAAAAACTAGTTTATACTTATTCCTAGTGAATTGCACTGGTCTGGCAGTAATACGTCAGTAAACGCACTGATTCGCCTTTAGGTAACAGCTCATTAACTAAAGATCCAGTCAAATAACTCTACTTATTGAAATAACTCATTCAGAGTTAGAGAGTGGTTCTGTAAAACCTTAACCTTAATCCTTCTCAATAGATTACATTATTAAACCTCAGCGTAAGTTAGTACATATTCATATATCATATTATCAAAAGAGTTGGAAAGATGTAAATCAAGTGGATGTGTGAGACAGTTCTCACGATTGTAATGCGAGGCAGACTGCTTCAGCACCAGTGACGTCAATGTATGATTTTTGGTGAGTGAATATGAGTTTAACATTCTTTTAAACTTTTATGTTATTCATTTATCACAGCTATTTTGGAATGTAGAAAAATTATGTTATTTCCTCCACTCAACAACAAAAGTTGAAATACGAGGTTTTAATGTGTAATGTTACAAATACGTGGGTTGTATTTTTTCAAAGAAAAATTTTTGTGGTATTAAAAAAATTTTAATTGGCACAAGAATTTCCAACTATTTTTATCGTAAAAGTGCAATTAATATTTCACAGTTTAAGGTTCATACCTTCACGATAATTCCAAATTTGCACATTATAGATACCTGAATAAAGTGATTGAGTAATGTTAGAGTTAAGGGTTTAAGGACGGCGCTTGATGTAGTAGAGTAACCAGATCAATAAGGAATTGTTTTACGAAATTTCGTAATCAAACGTTATGATCGGATATTAAAAATTAAGGCTTGACATAGCATACACGACTATTTAGCAGAATTTTAAAGTTAGTTTTTGTGTGTTTTTTATTTGCAGCAGCAAATGATTTTCTGGGAAATTAATTCTGCTAATCATAAGATTAATTAAGACATGACCTTTTAGTGAGCCTCGTTAAATGATCAGCATATTTTTCGTTTATTTTATTTGTATGGTCCAGAAAGCTGTACTATCTAAACATTTATTTTTGCGGGGGAAGAATTATTACAAGTCATGTCTGCAAGCTGAACGGTATTTTGTACGAATATAAAATAATCAATATTGTTGGTTAGCAGCAACCTTTACCAATATAGTCTCATAATTTTAGGGTTACAATTAACAATTATTCTGGTTCTGAATGTTATTATAATGCTTTGTTGTATGTTGCGACCAATTTAAAATGTCAGTGCGCTTGAGTTTCGTGGCACTACGGGACATTGTCTCGCCAACGCTTGGCATCTGTCGCATGTGGGGACTGCTTTCCCTCCTTAGGCACTCTTCCCATCCGCGCACAGTGTGCATTGTTAAATAAACTCCCTCTGCAACGTACCATATGTACACTAAGTGCGAATCAGTGGAAAACCACTCATTCGCGGTGAATCTCAAACTCGAATCAGTGAAAATGGCTCCACATAGAATCGGTTGGAAAACCACTGGCTATTTCGGTTTAACAATTTCACTGATTGCATAAGTGACGGCCAGCTGTGTGCGGTTATGTAAATATTGTTGTTAATTAATTTACTCAAATAAATACGAGAAATAAACATATTTCCGATAGTCACCGTTTAAATTATGCAATTTAACGTAAATTCGAAAAAATAAAACAATAAAATATTTCGAGGTGTCCAGACTTAAATCCAACAGCATCCCTCGTTTATAAACCGTTACCTTGCCATTTGAGTTACCAAGACAGAGTTGACTGCAAGATTGAAAATTTATGTTTTATGGTTCGTTATCGAAATTATGTAACTTTAAATAGTATGTACTTTCTTTTCGTTTTTTTGTTTAATTGGTAACATTTCTATTGTTAAAACAAATAGTACGTATGAATGCACTTACTTCACTACATTTAATGCAGTTCAAACCTTCAATCCGAGCGCTGTGATGTTCACGTGAAAACGAAATGAAAGACATAAAAACTAAATTGAAAACTGAACGTTTATGTTGCCTCGTAAAATGGTTTTTATATAAAACGAAACTCACAAATAAAGAAAGAAATTTTATGCGTTATTAGCTTATGCGTTGTAATTTCATTTAATATACGTTTCACGGATTCGTCAATAAAAAAATTAATCTCTGAAAAACAGTGAAAATATAGATGGGTGAATCAATGGAAAATGTCACTGAATCAATCAGTGAACGTAAACTGGCATTTTTCATTAATTCATTAGTAAAAATTGATTGAAGTGACTGTTGAATAAGTAAAGTGCTGTTAACTTATTTAAACAGCTAAGTTCTCACTGATTCAGATTTAGAGTGTAGGACAATGTGACACAAAAGGTTACTGAACCCAATTAAACCATGGAAAATCGCCTTAAATAAGAACTATTTAAATGGCGGCGTGAAATATATGGCGGTAAATGTTTTTAAAATTTCCGTTGCCGTTTCTTGTCTTTTCACCGAACTTCACTCAGGTGCGTTACATCAAAATTTAGTTTTAGGAAATGAATTAAATCAATATGCAATATAATACCAATATGCAATATAATACCAATATGCAATATAATACCAATATGTAATATAATACCAATATGCAATATAATACCAATATGTAATATAATAACAATATGAGTCTGAAGTGCAAAATGTGACCACCTTTGCTGTAGAACAACAATATCAATATAACAGTATGTTTATATACGTGAAATGGAAATTTTAATTCCGCGGAACGTTAAGTGTTAAAATTAATAGTTACTATCTAATCCCACGAACATAAAACTTGTTTTGCGAAAATACATAAATTTACTGTATGTTTAACAGAATTTTCTTAAATGTTGCCATTAATGTTGATGAATGAAAGAAGCTTGTTTAAACATACGCAAGAATATGTTCACTTTAAGAAGTTTTTTGCGATTTAACCTGCGGCCATTGAAATAGCTATTCAGATCTGTATTAGGGAACATAAATTACATTAAATATGTAGAATATATTCAGTATTATTACTTACTGACAGGACAAATGTCACTTGTTTACACGTAAAAGGACAAATCAATTTCTTATGTGAGCCCGTTACATCAGATTGATAACACAAATGTTCGGAAATTGGTTACTGATTCACAAATCCTTCAAGGACTACCGTATAAACTCTCGCTAATGCCAGAGGTCAGGTGAACGTACAAAACCTTGGCGAGTCCTCCGCCGACAAATAACGTTGCGAATTTCGCACGCTCCTATTTGTAACATAAAACGCACAATTTCGGTATTTTTCCAGGAAGGGTCATTGCACGGATTAGTAAAATATCACGTACAATGGAATGTTGCTGTGCAATGAAGGAAAAAAGAATATTGTGCACCTCTTTAACGTCGTTTCAATAGGGCGTGTGAAACGGAATCAAAAACCATTAAAAACAAACTGGGATTATTAAAACCTGTTTCCACAGCGACAAAAAAAAAGTTCAATTTACTTCGCGGAGGAACACCGTCGGGTAATATTACAGAGTACCTCCGAAATGAAATATCGAAATGGCATGTTACAAAACAACACACGACATACGTCATCCCTCCCGAAGTGTGTTCTAGTGAAGGTCAAAGTGGTAGAACAAGGATAAACTTGCTGATTTACGTTTGCGCGGTGTTAAAACTATTTCTGTTTAACTTACGCAAATGTACTCCCCGAAAATGATCCGGATATCCTCATAATTATTTACACTTCATTAAAAATTATAATATTAAATCCGCAAATGTACGACAATAGTTCCACAACTTCACAGAAATTTGTTCACCAAAAAAAAAAAAAAAAAACTTTATGAACTACATACCAAAATGCGGGTTAAGTTTATTCATTGTTTTTGTATATTTGAAGTATTGGTTCAAATAGTCATACTTTTTCCATGAAGTTATCATACTGAACGTACGCAATAAACAAAACAAAAATAAAGTATTTATCTCCTGCAGAGATGTGAACACAATTTGAGGTGTTGTAAGGAATTAATTACCTGCTTTTTCTATTTATTAAATGACAAAGGTAACTTTCAAGTTCCCAGACATGGTGATTATTCATTATCAAGACGAACACAAATATAAACCCATACTTCACCGGCGATTCGAGACCAGAACCCCTAATGCCTCAAGCCAGCATGCAACCAACTCCGCCTAAAGGTGAGAGAAGAACATATTGACACAACTGAAGGACACGTTTATTCAATTTTTACTATTTTAAAAGTGCTGACGTTTGTTACAAGTAGCATACGATCAGTTTTAATATTTTATTTCATATGCGTAAGTGGCGTGAAAGACCTATTTTTTCTCAGCAGTTACCGTTATGTAATTTTAGCTATGAGTAACTTTCGTGTTCTTTCAGCAAATTTGGTTGCTGAAATTGAAGGTTCCATATCTTGTTTACGGAAATAATTTCTGTACTACTTATTTACGGACGCAATTATGTGAAATATTGCTTATATTTACGGAAATGTTTGTCATCTTTGTTTCATGCTATTTACCGAATTTTAAGACATGGGACTCCATCACGGCCTACAATAAAACTGCTATGTTTAGAACATTACACATCACAGATCACTTTCTGAAAGCAAGTACTTTACACATATGTAATTATCTAGTACACAAAAATATCTCAAATTATTGTTAACTGTTCTGTGTTTAAATTCATATGGTCACTTACAAAAATAAATAACAATAGGCTACACTAGAGATAAAGGAAAGAGGCAGACTTTACATGAGAGTTTCTTATTACACTCTATTGATTTTAGTTAAGAATGTGCAAACTAGCAATAAAGATAAAACACAATAGTAAAAAAAATAATTTGGTGATAATTTTTTTAAAGCATTTTAAGCATTATTTTGGGTTGTAATCTTTTAATTATTTTTACTCTCTTAATTATTTTGACCCCTACATAATAAACATAAAAAACACGATATTAATTGCTTACAGAAACACGGGTTTGTAATGGCCAACACGCCTGCAAGGGACCATATTTTTTTTTGGGAATTTTCAGTTGCAGGCAGACAAAGTTCCATTGTTTCTCGTTCTACTTTCATTATAAAATTCTCAATAATTTTTTTTTTACATTCAGCGTAATACCGTAGGATAATTTTACCTCAAATGCATGTGTATTTGTTTTCTTTACAAGTAATAAGTTTTCCTTCAATATTTCTCCAGTGTTTCTCCACGGGTTGGCGATGAATAGGTTGGTACTACACTGCAAATTTTTGAAATAACCTATTACCCTATGTCTTTTATTCCCTATTCTCGCGGGCGCCACAGAAAACTACATCCCACTGATAAATTACGGCCTGCAGGTACGGAGAAGGTAAACAAGTAATGTTTACACTTTGTGTAACTCGTTTCAAAGTCTCTGGTAGTTGCCTATGGTAGAGTAGTTGNNGGGGGGGGGGAGGTTATCGCATCCCGCTGCGACGAGTCGCGCTATCTGATCGCACTAATCTGATGCCACGAGAAATTGAAGGGGTGAGCAAGTTACAAATCCTCACTGTTATGCGGCCATCCCTACTGGGCCCTACCAGAAAGCGATTAAGCCTACACACCCCTAACTTTAACCCTCACCCCCTCCCATTTTACACCCTCAGGACCAATTCGAAACGCTGCGGTGTAACTTACCTTCATTAGTGCGATCTGTCGCGGAAGGGGGGGGGGGCTGGGTGCTAATTCGAGATTTAATTAACGATACGGCCTGGCCTGATACTAGGGCTGGACTTACACTTGGTCCATTATCGGCAGTGCATAGTTGTTAGCGATAAACTCCTATGATATCGCCCTCCCTTTTCTATCCCGTCTCGATTAGCGAAATATAGGAATTAAAACCCCATCCAGGAGTAGATCGACAAATTCAGACGCACAGAAATTTTTGTTGAAGGAACTGAAGTCGGGATTGCCTTAGATAAGGGGATGATGTTAAGGCATGTTCAAGTTGAGATAAGCATTCTTTAAACAAACCTCTGAATAATATAGCATTGTCCTTAACTACATATAAATACCTCACAAAAGTTCGGAATAAACATAAAGAAAGCATAGATAGGAGTATGGAATGTACATCAAAGAATTAGACGTTGCCAACGGTACCGATACAAAACGTGAAATTCAAAGTGTTTCTAGCAAACAAAAATCTCCCAATATCGCAGACAAATAAACACTAAAGAACAAGAAACCTTCCCACTGCAGCTTAGTACCGTATATGGCCTCCATATGCATTGCACAGGTCCCTAACACACGCCGGGGCATGCTTGTAATCAATGTGTTAATGTCATCATCCGGACGAAGGTCCCATTCCACCTGGGCAGCTATTATGAGATCTGGAAGTGTTTCTGCAGGTTGTGGACTATTATAAACTGCTGTTTCCAGCTTGCCCCAGGCCGGTTCAATGCGTTAGTGCGCTCTCTGTTAATCACAAAAGAACTACACAACTCCTACCACCCAAACTGCCTTATTGCAAAATATTCCAAACTTTTTGTGAGTGCATGCATGTTACAGTAAACACTGACACACAGGCACCCAATTATGTTGGCAGCAAAGTAATACAAATAAATGGGATAGCAGCCAACAAAATATTGGTTTGTAGAAGGTCAAAAATATATTTAGTTGCCTCAATAAATTATTTTGTAGAGTAAACAAAACTTAAAAAGCAAAAAAATAAAAAAATAAAAAACATTTGTTTTTTTTATTTAACAAAATGTATTGTTTGAATAAACAAAACCTCTGCGTTGGGACAAAAGAAAATAGGCTATCAACAAAATATTTGGTTGAATCAATATTGGTTTGACAACTCATTTGATTAACTTCGGTAGAAAATACAGCTCGAGAGATTGTTTGCAATTAGGAGAGTAACAGTGCTAGTTAGTGTATTTTCCGTTGCTTAATAATGGCATAAAAAACCTAAAAAAACAAAAAACAAGTTCTGCAGGAAACAAAAAAATATAGCTGTCAAACATGAAACTTTTACTTGCGCTTGTTGTCGAGTATTTGAAATGCATGTATTTAAAAACATTCCAACTTCGTCCACAGGCAGTTCAGCTGAGGATGCTGGGTCGTAGCGCTCAGGGGCGGATGATGACAAACTTTGTTTGATTTAACAAAACCTTTTTCTCAGTTTAGTATTTAGAGCACCCCCTTGTGAGTAATCTGATATGCTGAAATTCCTGCACCTCTCCGACAAACTTCATCAAGTGATTCCTCACATAAATAAATACGAAAAGTATATTCATGGCATTTAGTTTAACTCGCTTCCTCAGAATGGCACACGCCCGTAAACGTGGAGATGAGCGACAGGTTCATTGCGAATAGCACGGGATCAAATTTACTTATACCTATGAAAGTACGTGCAACGTACCAGTGAACGTGGTACCACGTGCACACACAGAGTAGGGAGGCGTCGTACTCACCTCCAATGCGACTGGATACACCTCAGAGACAAAAACCACTTTTACATAACCTATTACTTATATACACCTACATAATTTTATGTAGATGTTTATGTTCATCACGGACTGCCAGCCCTCTAGCTGCGGTGGTATTTATAGTGGTAGGCGTCCTGACCCAGAATCTTCTTCACATGTCGGGTTGCGCCGAGGGAGGAGACTACCAGAAAGTTCGTGCAATAGAAAGCCACCGACTCCTCCAGAATGTCGATGGGGAGAGGGGCGACTCCAGTCTAAGCCAGCTGTCAATCATCCCCTGTGAAAGTCATCTCTACTGTGTCGAGACAAGCCACACGAGACAGGCACGGGGATCCACACGTAACAGTATCATATGTATACATAAGAATATCCATGATTTAATTTTAGTATCTTAGCTAGTATTTGTTGAATATCTTCTTCTTGTATCTCCCTGATATTATGTACTTTTAAGTTGAATGCAGGAAGCGGTTAGAAAAAATATTATTTTTATGGTCTGGAAATGAAGGTGCTAGGCTTGTTCGAGTATTTTATTTCAGGACACCATAGAAGGAAGTGGGCAAAAAATGAAATCCGAATGAAGAGGTAGTGACAGAAAGTTGAGAGCGAGCTGCGTGCGGGCCGCGAGCTGAAACGAGCAAAGAATGGCGCAAAGTGAAAATTTTATTTGCGCCCCTCCAGCTTCCGTCTCGGCTCGAGGCGAGGAAGAAAGGACGCATTCGTGCAATATTGAGATAAAGTAAGGTCGCGGGGGCAAGGTTGGCTAGCCTATCTCCCTCGCTCCTGTACCTCCGCTGGTTTATCCGTCCTTCTCGTTCCTCCGGCAGCGTTCCCAACACAGTGTCGCCAACTCACTGGATTTTCCACCAGATTGTTCAACTTGTACCGTGAATTCCGCAAATTCTTTCAGCTGCATGTTAGACTTCAAAGACGAGAACTCGGGTGTTTATTTCATGGTTATAGTCTATTGCGGTTTATTCACACTTTCTGAATAAAACCTTTGGAAACAAAACCCATGTATGACGTGTTTGGTTGTTTCTTAAAAATGCATGTCTTTATACTTGTGTTAACATATAAGTAACTTATGTTTTGTTAAATTTAACTTTTACTTACATTTTATTTATAAATTTCATTTTTTTTATTTATAGCTAACAGAAATAAAGACAGGGACAAAAAATGGTAATGCTCAGTAAGAAATAGTTCTTCGGCAAAATATTATTACACTGAGCGCGCACGAGTATGGTGCGTTGGTCCTCCAGATGTAATTTTCTGACCTTTGTTTACATGAGGCGGAGTAATATCTTGAAAGTAGAACTTCAGCACGGCTTCAGAAAAGTTGGAAGTAACCGTGATTGAGATAAAGACCACAGATAGTTAAATATACAGAAGCGAAATTTATTGTCGGTTACTTTGATGTAAGCGAACTCGGTCGGTTATAGGACGCGCAAAAATTTTGTAACTGGCATTTAAATTTGTCATATGGAAACCCCCATATTTTATTACATTATTACGCATTCGGATTCTTCTACGCCAATGCGTATGAAAGGTTTATTATTATTATTATTTTGTGATTCGACGTAGATGGCACAGTAATGTGTGGAAAGTATATTATCCTTGGTTACATCAACTGGGTATCACTACATTTGATTCCAGAAGAAATCTGCGATACAAATTCTCTGAAAACATATGTATTACATCCGCATGTTTCGAAACATTACATCTTACGTTTCGTCAACGTTGATGCGTAATGCCTTGCATCATCTGTGTTCCTCTTACTAAACTCTAAGTTCGAATCAGTGATATCAATCAGTGAAACAACATTCACTGTAAGTCAGTTGATAAGCTAATACCAACTGGAAAATCAAGCAAATTAACTGGGAACGAGTGACTTAAATCAGTCGAATTCTTAACATTTAGTATAAATAAAAAATAACAGTGAAATTCAGCCACTATGTGTGTATTAGTTATGTGGCACTGTTTATCCGTGGCTCAATTTTCACTTTTTTCGCCGAATTGGTCCAATTCTCACTGTTTCAAGTTTAGAGTGTGTAAATACCTGGAAACTTGCCCACTTCTAGCCGCCTGTAGCGCCATCTATCACAGGCCGAATAACACCTATAAGACACAAACGTGGTAGTTAATAGCGCAGATTCCTTCTGGAATGGAGCGTGGTGATTCCCAAGTAGCGTAAGCAAAGGCAATCTACTGTGCATCAACTACAGCGCCATCTACAACGAATCGCAAAACCTGTTTCTAATAAATACGTATGGACGTAGAATTATAATCTGCAAGAAAACATGTGATATGTCAAAGTTGCTCAGAGAGGTCGACGGCCATTTACTCTTGCAGGCTTGAATTGCTCCCTCGGAAATAGTGAGGATATACTTGGATAGTTTTTATCGTACATCGCATCTAATTCGCGTTACCCCGTAGCCTGAGTTTAAAGGAATCACCTGGTCTATTACTAACTGGGGCGTTTAAATATTTAATTAAAATATGTATGTGGGAAAATTGAAATATTTTACTGTACTTTCCTAATTACCATTCATAAATTGGTGGCCTAGTTTTGAAATCGAACAAGTTCCGCGGGAAGTTTATTGGCCGCGTGAAAACATGCGGACCACTCGTGAAGGAAAAGTATTCTCTTTATAAAATCTCAGGTTAAAGACGCTGCTAAAATGTTTGGTGTGGAATCATTTTTAAGAACACTTAAAAGTAATTTACAATTATTTGGAATTACGGGATTTTTTAATTTTCCGTTATAATTAGAAAACCTAGGAAAAATCAAATTTGTAGGAAACCATGGAAAATAGTTAGAAAAACACTACAGCAGTTACTTAAGTTGTAAATTTGTTTAAAAAAAAGTTTAAACATTTTATTTTCATTATTTTAGGTTAAATGAAATGTATGCGTATTATAGTCATAATTCAAAGGATGATTTAGGTAGCTTTTCATAATATGGTGAAAGGATTCTTAAACTTTGTAATTCCAATGACCCCTTTGATATGATGTTAATTTTTCCGAACAACCAACCGTTTCTTTTCAATACAAACAAAGAAAATATTTTCATGCATGCAATTTTTCCACTATACAAATTGTTACATTTTCAAAACTTGTAAAAAAATTAATAAAAAAAACTGTTAAATTAATAACAAATACGTTACATATTTAGAGCATAATTACACTTTTATAAAAACCGTATATACTAGTTTCGCTTGGGGTCCGCGGACCACATTTTAAGAATTGATGAACTACTGGATTCTGAGGGATGTTCAGTTGCAGCCTAGGGGAGTTCGGTGTGCGAGAGTTGGCAATAACGCGTCTGTCCTCCCTTCGCACTAGGGATTCCTTCTCTGCCGTGTCCGCCCTCCGGCGAGATATCCTGCGACTGCCGCTGGCGGTATCCCCACAGAAACAACTCTATCCGAGGTATTGAAGTTCCGGGTCGTGATGGAGGGGCTATGTATTCGTCTTGTGTGCGCCCAGCCCGCTCTCCGACCAGCTCGCGGGCTCGCCAAATTCCCAAAGAACTTTCCTTATGTTTCGTCACGCCGCTGATCACCTCACACGCTTGCCTCTCTCTCTCTGTCTCTCTCTCTCTCTCTCTCTCTCTCGCAATCTCCTGAGTACGAACCCTTGTGTGCGCCCTCTGGCGGATGCTGCAGCATGCCCAAGAGTTGACGACATCACTGCCAAACTCCAACAGTTACAGCCGGACTTCAATTTACCATAAACAGCGGTAATCATTAAAAAAAAATACGCGGTAGGAAAGAAAAGACTGATTCGTGTAGGGTTACGCCAATGTCTAAGAGAGAAAACATTCAAATATACCTGGTTCGTAGAAAAATATAGTCTCATATATTTTTAACCTTTTCGTACAAGAATTGCAAAGACAATAAAACATCAATATTTTAGTATCAAAAATATTATCAGAACATTTAACATTTACAAACACGTTTTGCACTAAATCTACGTACTGATTTCAGAGACCCCATTCAAAATGTAACGAACATTAAGCATATGTAACGAACATTAAGCATATCTCTCTTTAAAAGAACTTCACCAAAATCTTTACAGCCGAGTCCTAAAACCTCATGCACCGTTACATTTGAAGATAATACGTTTCAACTACCCAATGGCTGAAGGCCATGACTTTAACATCACATACTAAGTTTCACTGATCTTCGGCAAACACCGCTGGAGCTGACGACCCTGGGAGAGGCAGCCATCGTTCTTCCTCGCCCAGGCATTTTCAGCTATCTTTATACTAAAAATAATCTACATAAACGAAAGCTAGCGATACAAGGAAAGAACTAACAATTTTAATTTATTTTACATTTCCGGTCGTACTGATTAATGAGAATAATTNTAATTAAATACTAAATCTTGACATTTCTGTTAAAAAAATATATTTATCCGCAAAATATTTTCTGGGCGTACCAAAATTCTGACACAAATATTTGTGAAACTCGGAAAGAATACTTTGCCGGACATTATTTTTGGAATTGAGGACTTTAACTGACATGAAGGAAGTAGCAGGTTACAACTGCAATATGGATAAATACTAAATTTATTACTATGTGACAATCTCGACTTCACTGAACATGACACAATCCCAGATTTCATTGGTTGCAACTTGGCAATAATTTATTCACCAGAGTGGTTGCCATTCGCTAGTGCATCACGTGAGGGCGAGCTGGTGCAATGGCAAGACAGCGCGTCTCACATCACGGTGTAGCAGCTTCGATCGCCGGTGACGTCACATCCTAATATCACATATCACATGAGGGAAACATGACGGACGTTGCCATTCGCTTGTGGATTTTCTCGGGGTGCTCCAATTTCTCTGATACATTGCATTATTTCGGTGCTCCATCTTCGCCAAGCTTTCCCCCTGTCGATGCTGAATATCCCACNATTTCTCTGATACATTGCATTATTTCGGTGCTCCATCTTCGCCAAGCTTTCCCCCTGTCGATGCTGAATATCCCACCTGTCGAACACCCCCAGTGCGTGAATACGTTACAGTATATCGGTCTCTACAGTTGTCGGAAGAGTTATTTAGGAATTTCCACAAACTTTGTTGATCAACGATGGAAGTCAAACAAGCGTACTGCTTGGACTAACATTCCGACAGACAAAATAAACAGAAAAATCCTCGTAAATTAGGTGTGTCGTCATAGAGATTAATGTGTAGTTTATTCGCAGTTTCTTCACTTTTTGAATCAGACCTTTGAAAAGTCACTCCATACATGAGGTGTTTGGTTGTTCCGTAATATATCAAGCGTGTTGTACTTCTGTTAACGTAAAAGTATCTTATTTTTGGTTAACTTAATATTTTATTTGTGTTTTTTAATACATTTTAATGTTTCGTCAATATCAATACTAATAAAAACAGCGAGAAAAAACTATGTTGGTAATGCCTATTAATAAATCTTTTTCATGCAAAATATTAGTAAACTGNAATAAAAACAGCGAGAAAAAACTATGTTGGTAATGCCTATTAATAAATCTTTTTCATGCAAAATATTAGTAAACTGAATGCGCACGAATGTGGTGCGTCGTCCCTTGGGTGTAATTTTCTACACTCGGTCAAGCTTTGTTTGCACGAGGCGGAGGAATATCCTGGAAGTAGAACTTTAGCAGGGCTTCAGGAAAGTTGGAAGTAACTTTGAATCAACTATACTACAGGATGTAACATTCATTCGCGTCCATTTTATTAATATAATATTTATTTATTGTTAAAGGATACACCTCACGGACCAGATATCTTATGTCAATACGCATTGATATAAACAAAATATTAATTTTTCCACACAAGAATGCGAATTTTCCAATTCTGTACTGAATACGATATAATATTGTTGAATATTACGTAAATACAGGAATATTTCCCGTCTAAAAATTGTTTTGTCTGTTTACATTTTTAAAGGTACTAAGAGTACTTAGAGTACTGGCTAACAATGAAGTTGCTCTAAACATCAAATATGAATAGAGCGCATGCATTTTTTCTCTGTGATTCCCACTTCACACAACAGAGCTGTTAGCTATTTTAACATGTATGCAATTAGAGACGTAATTTATTCGCATAATTTTTTCTTTGCAAAATAATGTCTTCAATCCTGTAGCTTTCTATTACATATATAGTTGGCTAATTCGTATTTATACATAAAGCAGTTCTTTAAAAACATATCAAAGGAATTTTGTCACGTAGTAACTGAATTCTTACTCTCCCCGTCAGTTGATGAGAAGTATTATTGCACAGGCGACANAAGGAATTTTGTCACGTAGTAACTGAATTCTTACTCTCCCCGTCAGTTGATGAGAAGTATTATTGCACAGGCGACAACTAATAAACGTGAATACACGATGCTGCAACCTTACAACTGACAATTCCGGTAATTTAAGGAATCAAATTTCTACTTATAGCTAAAAGGTTCTGAAACTTAATACATATCAAACAAACGAAATGTACTTTTTAGAGCTGAGCAGCATATTTCCGTCGTCCCACTTAGAGCGCATCTCCCGTATCCTAGGCGTGTTCAGGAGCTTGTTTGCAATTCTTTTCCTGCTCTAGTATGGCGTCGTGCTCTGCGAATATCTACCTGAAATTCTTCTGGCAAGTGAACAATTCTTTCCTAAACTTCCGTTTGTTATGTATCACATTGTCCTGCACGAACTCCAGCGAAGCGTGCTTGGAAGATGCGAGGGTATCAGTATCGCGTATTCCCAGTTCACAACTTCATGCGACGCGATAATTTCCCAGCATTCTCTCTCACGTCGCTTGCTATGCAATACAGAGCACGGTGCTTTACCGCGGGACGGGAATACACTCTGTTGGCGATACAGTCGTAGTTTCGTCAGCTGCTAGAAGTAATCTAGTACATTATAAAATGTGANGGGAATACACTCTGTTGGCGATACAGTCGTAGTTTCGTCAGCTGCTAGAAGTAATCTAGTACATTATAAAATGTGACTAATCTATAGGGGACTATAAAATGTGTGTTATTACATGACGGTGTCTCGAGCTCCTAAATGATCGTGTTCGTTTGACTACTGTCGCTGGCCTACAGTTTGTGTGACGCGCCAGAGAGGAATCTTTTAGCCACAAATTGGAGACTTCGAGACACAGGGACTTAACGGGTCGAAGACGTATTTACACGTCGGAAATAAAATAATTGTGGTGTTTTTTGCGGGGATCCCAGGTTTAAGTCTCTTGGTTTTTCTTCTCGCCGGCGGATGTAACAGCTTGAAAGGATAAGATCACAAGCCACTCACCCTAGGCCGCTCATTCGTTAACCTCTAAACCACCTGGGGAGTCTTGAAGAGATGAATATTTACTCCTCCTACGCCCAGCATCCCTTGATCTGCTGCCGGCGGTGGGATTTCAGGCTCGTAATTAGCAGAGTGGGAACTGCAGGGACCAAGCGATAATTAACAGGACGCCGGTTCCTGAAGAAGCTGCTGAAATATTGACACGCAGCGCGGCCGCGTCTCAAAGCGGAGCCCAGATTTCAAGGAACATCTCTTCATTATTTCTACTTAATAATGCAGCACCAAGGCCTCGGATTTCTTTCCTACCTTCCTCCTTCTTCCCTGCCCCTGGCTCACAGGAAGTTGAGGAGGGAGCCGTGGAGTTCGCAAGATCGCAACTCTTGCAGATGTTACATTTCTTGCAACTTCTTCAGTGCTTAACTAGTGTTTACACTTCATAACAACGATGAATAACGGAAAAAATTTTAGTTTTAGTTTGTACTATACGACAAACTCGTATATATTACGCACGATAAAACTTACAACAAATAATGAGCGAGTGTGTGAAGAGATTTTGGCGGCCCTTGACATCGAGGTCTTGAAAGTCGATGAGGGTGAAGCGAGGTGTGGAGCAGCGCTGGAATAAAAGGGCGGGGAAAAGGAAGAACCCCGAGAAAACCCGGAGACCAGAGGCATCGTCCAGCCCGATTTTCACATGCGAAGATCCGCGAGTGACCCCGCCGGGAATCGAACCCAGTTCGTCTTGGTGTGAGCAAGTAGTCTAACTACTACACCACCGCGGCCCCTTAAAACAAATAATAACTATGCAGCACCATAATCGTAGAAATGAGATTACGCTAAATGAAAAAATACCATTTAATTCATCAAGACGTCAGTACTTTTTATATGAAGCTGTCGTTGAAATTTTATCAACTACGTTTTCCTAAGCACTGTTTGAAACCCGGTTCCTAAATTGTATGTGTTTGATTAATTCCGAAAGCAATAAAATTTTAATGTTCATACCTGAGTTTGTAGAACATATAGACCTGTACTTCTGTTATTTGCGGAAAATGACACAACTTTTAATGTCTACAAATTTAACCAATTTATTCCCACATTGATTTATAATTTCTAGTGTTGCAAATTAGAAATATCTTTATGCGTGCTGTACTTAAACTGGCAAAGAAATTGTTACGTTGTCACAGCCAATAGNGTTGCAAATTAGAAATATCTTTATGCGTGCTGTACTTAAACTGGCAAAGAAATTGTTACGTTGTCACAGCCAATAGGCTGTAGTCTTTGTGTTCTGTGATCAGTGATATGAGCCAGTCATAACGTAGCTCAGTAGCGTGGTTTCGGAATCAGTTACCCACAGGGACGATCATTGGGAACACCGAGCCTCGCAGAGTACAGTACCTGTCAAATATAAGCTTCCTAAGCAACATGTTAACGATTGTCTACGCTGGCCATGATAGGGTTAATCATATGGGTTAAACATAAAATAATTAATAATTGTATTGTGTCGTTCAGGAAGGAAATTGATTCCGGCAGTTCGCATAATTATACACAGATTTCCAGGATTTTTATACGGTTGACTTCTAATATTTTGACACCTTTCCAACCTTTATTGATTATGTCAATAGTTAGAAAAATATTGTAACGCGCTCTCTGCTTTGCCCCGCGCGAGCAAGAGGAAGTGAAGGACAGAGTAGTTGGAGACGTGGTGGCGGCAAGTCAAAGGAATGTTTACAAAGCGTGCCGCTCCCGACCTTTGGTTATCGCGTGTCTTTGAGACATCTGAAGAATACTTTGGATTACTGACCTCGCTTCTCTCAGCTAGACTAGAGGTGCGGCTAACCTTCCAGGTCTAAACCAGCAGTTATAAAAGGCGTGTCGGGCCTCCGGGCCGGCAGTTGTTGAATGGATGAGTTTCAGCGATAGACGACTAGCGAGAAGAGAAGCGCGTGGCGAGAGAAGTGACCAGCGGAAGGAAAATCTGCGGCTGTGAACATCAGAGCAGTGAAGAGTACGACTGCAGGCTGGACTATTGGACTGGATTCGTGAGTGAAAGACATTACATATGATGCCAACAGACAGACTGAACATGTGTTAATGATGAGTATGACTTCATTGACAATAGCCAAACAGAGTCACGAAAAGGGTGTTAATTAGAGTTGAAATAGACATTAAATATTGCGCTCACTGTGAAATAAAAAGATTAATAGCGGAGACAAGTAATTTAATGCTGCATCTAATAGTTGCGTTAATTAATTAAAAATCATATTTAGTTGTTTTGTTTATTTACAAAGACCTCCATCCCCCACGAACTCAGATACGCTTCTCAGGCGTCCGTGTAACAATAAGAAAGGAAGAAGCATTCTGTATTAGCATTGCGTGTGAATTTACGCGGCCTTGTCCATCTATTTGGTCTTTTTAGCAAAGAATATTCAAAATTAGACCAACTTTCAGACTGTTTATTGCCAAATTATGCCTGTGCGATTATTACAGTTTTGCCTATTTCGTTATTATTGTGAAAGTTAACACCAACCACTACAAACAATATGAGAGGATGGCAATGTCTTAATGTATTTATTTACCCATGTGAACTCAATGCGTTTCACGACTGAATATTTGAACATTTGTTGGACTCGAGAATTTGAAATTATATTAGTAGTTTCTGAAATAATTGATCGTGGAGGTGCGTATTTCAAGTTTATTAATGTTTTATAGGTTCTTTATAGTTACTATGCATTGGGGAATGTTAAACCATTTGATTCTAGTAAGTTTTAAACTAAGATATTGTACCCACTTATACACAAACCTTTTCAAACATCCTAGTTTTGTACAAAAATATTGCTTTACCTATAATGCTGGTACATCATAAGCTTAAATACGTTCATTTAAGTGGGAACTTTGTGATACGCTCAAAAATTCCAGATTATGTCATGTTCTTTGGAAGAGGTGCTGGGTTGAGATTCCGGATAACCCATAATTGTGCGTGCCAATTTCACTGTAATCTGAGGTTATTCTCGTTTTTCAGTGGCGCTACATAGCCGCCAGACATTAAAAAAAAGCTGTGGCGTCAATAAGCAAATGAAATAAATATTTGTAATCTTATTTACTCCAGACAATGACCAATGAAAGAATTATTCTCCATTCTCCTTTCAAACTTTTTTTTTATTCCATGTTGTGGTGGAAAATGTGTGTGTAAGTAATTAAAATATTTCTCTTCCTAATACATAAAAAATCAAAACATTTTTCTGGCCGATTTTAAATACAGTTAGTATAAATTAAGTTTACGTGGAATAGTTTGACATTTAAGTGCTGGTCTCAAGGGAAATAAACATATAAACAAACGTGCAAATCTCTGTTTGAAAATTATTTAATTAATTATAAAATGCGCAGACGCACAGTAGCCTGCGTCATGTTTAGTAATGGCTGTGCCATAAACAACTGGCCAGCTTTAGTAATTAAATACTATGCCGTGACCTTAATTTCTCATTGTGTTCAATTATTTAAATTTTAAGTCTATATAAATTGAAATTTTTTAGGTCTTGACTATAATTTTGCACGCCACGTATGTATGTTTCGGTGTATTTATTTTTGAGAGCCTTTACATAAGTTCTTTAGAGCATGTGAACTTACTTTGGTGTTAATACAAATGAAGCCTTATTAACTGTCGTAAAAAAGTCAAAGGAAACATTTGTTACCTTGCAGTAATTCAACCGGCAATGAAAGTGTGTCACACAAAAAAAATGTTTAATTGCAGCTCCGACACAAAACGCCTGTAGTCGTGAACTGCAGAAAAACTCCCAAGACAGAGTCTTAGACGGGGGAGAAAGTAGGAAACGCTAAGGGAGGGGGGATCCTCGTAATTACATATCAAGCACACGTTCTCCCCCCTCCTATTAATCTTCTCTCTCCACCTCCCTCGCCTACCACACTGCCTTGCCATTTTCACCCTCTCAGCTGAGGGCGGGAGAGAGAACTGTGCGTTTCATTTTCCCATCACCGGCCCAGCTTTGATGCCGTGCCTCCACAGTTCCTCTCGCTTCCCTGACCTACCGACCTCGCGTGGGCGAGGGGAGCGCCAGAAAGGATACTAACGAAATTAATATCCCTCGCGAACCCATCGCACAGCCGCCTGATACGGACCTAGTGCCTCACACATCAGATAAGCCATCCACACACGTCAGCTCGCCACACGGAACATCGATTCAAAGAAATATTTCGCGATTTCGCCTTATTGACGAGATTTTTAGAATATTACAGAAGCATTAACAATAGTTGGGACAATAATAACCCAAGAATTAATCCGGAACAAATAACATGGCACAGGTAATTCTTACTATGTTAGAATTATTAATTCGTACTGTGAGACATTGTTTCCACAGCTTAGGTTATGTTAGGTTAGATCGAGTTTGGCTAGGTTGGCTTCAATTCCTTCGTAACTAATTCAAAACATTCAAAAATTACTTAAACTATTTGTTACACTCATTATTACGAAACAAATCTTTATGTCATTTTATTTTGTCACAGTTCATTAAATGTAAAAAAAGCTTAACACAAAAATAAAAAAAAGTTTAGGGTAGCTGTTGTAAAAAAATTATAAACACTAACCTTAGCTCATTTTAATTTTGTTGCCTGTTTCTGCATTTCTTGTCATAATCTAGTCTACATGCGACGTACGAAAAATCTCTTCAGTGAGGTATATCCGAAACTACAGTTCATTGTGTGGTTTAGAATCTCCCCTCTCGTAAAAATCTTTAAAATAAAACACGATTATTTTATAATCAGAGATGGCATGTGTCTGAATTTCGAAAACCACGTTATTCTGTACAAACGCTTGCAATACAAAATATTTTAAAAATTCTTGCATAAGTATTGAGATATGAGCTTATTTTCTATGTCATTTTCAATTCAGCATTCTAACATAACAGGACAACCTGAACTAATGTTGGACAGTAGTTTAATGTGTGTTCCTAAGGCTCAATTTCAAAGATAGTTGAAGGTAATCACTGACTTAACATTATCCTTCAGAGCACATGTATGGTACGCGCTAATATTAGAAAGCACTACATAAGATCAATATTCACTTTCAATTTGCAAATTTTCACGATATGTGAAATTAAAAATCCCGATGACTATTTGAAAATGTGAAACTGTTAGGTTCGGTGATGTGTTACTTATATTTAGAGACCTGAAAAATTCGCGAGTTCAATGACCTTGCACATTGGTTGTCTGCCGTCACAGCNTGTGTTACTTATATTTAGAGACCTGAAAAATTCGCGAGTTCAATGACCTTGCACATTGGTTGTCTGCCGTCACAGCGGAAGGGGAAGATTGGGCCAGCCTTCTCCTGGAGGTGTCAAACACCGCGTGGACCAATGGTTTGCATTTTATTAACACACGTGTTTTGAATTCTAGCTTGTCTCGAAATGAATCCGCGAATTTTTCAGTCTCTACTTATATTCTAACTGTACTACGCCTCTAANGAATTCTAGCTTGTCTCGAAATGAATCCGCGAATTTTTCAGTCTCTACTTATATTCTAACTGTACTACGCCTCTAAAACAAAAAGAACAGTGTTAAATAAATTCAGTATTCACGACTTTAAATGTGCGACTTAAAATACGTTATGAAGAGGAATTACTTCTCCAATTTTGCTGTAAACTTCACTGGAAGCATACCTACCTGTATATGTGTACGTTGAAAATTTGCAGTTAAGGTAAGCAAGTTTTTCTGCAATGGTTGATTTTAAAAGGCTGTTATTTATTTAACAGCGAACCACTAGTAATTAACTTTATTCGTTGGTCTAAAAAACATTTAAGAGTCTGAAATTATTTTCAACTTTGTATAATTTACTTAATTTACTTAACAAAAAATAAGGTACATTTGTGTTAACATAATTATAAAACTATTGTGAAACACAGCATATATAAGAAACAAGTAAACTACGTCATGCATGGGGCGATTTTTGAAAGGTTTGATTGAAAAGGCGTGGAAGATACCGCGGATAAACTATAGACTTCGAGAGACACGTGGCATTTGGAATCGTACAACTACGGAAGGAGATCGTGTGGAGGATGCACAGTGCCTGCGTCGCAGCGCTAGCGCTTGTCGCGCCAGTCGTCTTCAACTCTGCGCGGTGGTTGGCTCTATGCTAGGCTCGGACCCCCCCTCCTTCTTCCTACCCTCTTCCCCCTCCGTTCGTGCGTCATAATATTTGTATGACCTTGCCAGTTTATTGAAGTCGTTGCACGGTCCGCGCTTCCTCTTTTTCCACGCCCTGCCATCGCCTGAGCGTGTTTCTGAAGATTTAGCTGCTACGGATTAGATTGCCGTATTTGACGTCCGACGGACGTGAATCCGTGATGGGGCATTTTGTAATTTGTATCGTCGCCCGAGCCGTCGAGTGATCGGGCTGTTAAAACGGTGANGTGAATCCGTGATGGGGCATTTTGTAATTTGTATCGTCGCCCGAGCCGTCGAGTGATCGGGCTGTTAAAACGGTGAGTCGTGGACCAAGAGTCTGTGTGTCGGATGGGCTTTTTGAAATGTTTTAATGTCTTGTGGGGCGTAGATGCGTTGTCTTGGGTATGCAGTAATGTTAAGTGTTTTTTTCAAACTTGTGATCTGGTTCGCCAGTCTAAATTAGTTTTCAGCTTTAACTAGAACCTAGCGTTGCTGTTTGTTGCCTGTTCTTAACGTGGTGTGTGTAGTCTTGTTTACTGCCCAACAATAATTCTTTTATTAAATACTCTGTGTCCACGACTCTCGGGTTGGGCTTTGTCATCATTTTTAATTGTGTTCGTTCAGTGATATTTTATTTGGTAGGAACTTTGACGGGTTATTTTACTGCCTACGCCAAAATTTCAATTTTTTATATAATATTTTTAATGGTAATTTTAACCTCTTGGTTTTATGAAACAGAGGGTTTACTGGGCTCATACAACTGCCCTCCTTTCTAATTGCTGTTATAGTTATTCTAATGATATAACGTTTTAATTGTTTTGGGAATCAATAATTGTTTTAAATAAACTTTACTCAAGTTGTGTAATTCCAGTTATTTATTATACTCATGTCAAGTTTTAATCATTTTGTGTGGATCTAGGAAGAAAAATATTATTGTGTACATTACTTATTTATTGGGAAGTTTTATGTCAAAATAATCAAGGGTGCAANATCTAGGAAGAAAAATATTATTGTGTACATTACTTATTTATTGGGAAGTTTTATGTCAAAATAATCAAGGGTGCAAAATTTGTTTCAATGTATATTTTTTGGCAACATAGACGAGTTGTTGACCGAATTTGTGTGTGTATTGTTTGTGTTTTGGCACAGCGTGTTTTTCTGGAATATTGCTTCCGTATTAGGAATTGTATTAATTTTTGTGAGTTACTATTGGCGCCTAAAGTATGGGTCTCGTCTAATCTGTGTATTTCCCTTACTAATGTCTCCTCGACAGCAGTGCAGCATGTTATCTTTATTTAACATTTTTATTCAGTATTCGTTTAAATGGCATGTTTAANATCTAGGAAGAAAAATATTATTGTGTACATTACTTATTTATTGGGAAGTTTTATGTCAAAATAATCAAGGGTGCAACATTTGTTTCAATGTATATTTTTTGGCAACATATACGAGTTGTTGACCGAATTTGTGTGTGTATTGTTTGTGTTTTGGCACAACGTGTTTTTCTGGAATATTGCTTCCGTATTAGGAATGTTATTAATTTTTGTGAGTTACTATTGGCGCCTAAAGTATGGGTCTCGTCTAATCTGTGTATTTCCCTTACTAATTTCTCCTCGACAGCAGTGCAGCATGTTATCTTTATTTAACATTTTTATTCAGTATTCGTTTAAATGGCATGTTTAAAAAATGAAATTAAGCGCAATAAAAAATATCTGTTTTTTCAATATAAAGAGCTTCAAGTTTTATTCATTATACTTCTGATTTTATCCAATCGTTTGTGAGAAAATTTTCCAACACGTGTTACCTGCTGAGTGCAAGCTGGGTTGACTTTACAATTACAGAATCCCTATTTAAATACCTAATATATATCATATTTAGCAACTATTTGAGTTAATTATTTCATTTATTATGTGTTCCAATTAATATTAACTAACTGCATGAATTTGTGGGGTGATGACAGTTTTTCGCAATTCGTTTAGTGACAGTCTGAATTGAGGTGTTTAGGAGAACAAGTAGGTGGTGTATATTTTCGCGTAAAATAAGGCGCCCCTAGCCATAAGGTTGAAACTTGCCTTCACTTAATATGCAGATATTCTTCGTTTTCGTGTCATAATTGCAGTTTCATAGGTATTATTAGAAATGTTTGATTTTAGAAAACTTACAAATAACTAGTGGTTTAATATTTTTGTATCTAATTTTTACTGAGCGTTATTTCCTGCTTGCAAAAAGGGAGAAACTTATTAAACCTTTCACGCCTACTGTAGTCAGCTATCTACAGGTTGCACAGGAAGGTAATATTTGACCGGCGCTGTACACCGCGAAGCTCAGTGCCCAATTATTGGCCTGGGAGTAACTGATCCCTTATAATTGTATTACTGTCATACCTGTCGACTGGTTCGTATCACTAACCACTAAATACAACTCCTGAAGTTTTTTGGTTGTGATAAAGAAAACACGTTCTTAGCTAGCTTGAGTCCAGCATGCATCAAATATTTTCTTACTTGCAACACCGGAAAATATAAATTAATATAGGAATAAAATGCTTAATTTAAAAAATATATATTTTCGTAACACAATGCAATTAGTAAAAACACGTAATAAAATTAAGAATAAAATGATTAAACAACTCATAAAATGTAAGTTTTCTATAATCGTAGATAGTAAGTTATTATTCTCAAATTGAAATTGTGACACAAAAACGAATAATTTGTTGGGAAGAGGTGAAGCCGAGGCTTGCGAAATGTTTTCAGGAGGGGGCGATGCACGACGCGGACGATGAGCGGGTTGCGTAGCGGCCAGGGGATGTGCGCGTGCAGTATTCAGGACACGGCAGAGAGCGGCGTCAAACCACACACACGGCCTGGCGGGGGGAGAATTGTCGCGCCCATGCAATCTCCTGGCTCTCACTCCACAGTGCGACCCCCTGGCCGCTAGGGGGATTGACGTGCCGGGATTGCTCTCTACTAATTGACAAGCGAGAGGGTTAACCTGACCCTCAACCCCTTCCGATCCAGCACCGGCTGATGTCCTGCAAGCGATAAATTGCCGTCCCCACTGCAAACATCCTCCCCGCTCAACCGGAACTTCTTCCGCTTTGATTGAGCTTCACTATTTCACTATANCCGTCCCCACTGCAAACATCCTCCCCGCTCAACCGGAACTTCTTCCGCTTTGATTGAGCTTCACTATTTCACTATAGTCCATCCATGGTTACTTCCACATCTTCTGAAGCCCCGCTAAAGTTCTATTTCCAGGATATTCCTCCGCCTCATGCAAACAAAGCTTAACTGTGTCTAGAAAATTATACCAAAGGGTCAATGCACCGCATTCGTGCACACTCACTTTAATAGTGTTTTGCATAAGAACTATTTCTGACCAGGAAAAACCAACANCCGTCCCCACTGCAAACATCCTCCCCGCTCAACCGGAACTTCTTCCGCTTTGATTGAGCTTCACTATTTCACTATAATCCATCCATGGTTACTTCCACATCTTCTGAAGCCCCGCTAAAGTTCTATTTCCAGGATATTCCTCCGCCTCATGCAAACAAAGCTTAACTATGTCTAGAAAATTATACCAAAGGGAAAATGCACCGCATTCGTGCACACTCACTTTAATAGTGTTTTGCATAAGAACTATTTCTGACCAGGAAAAACCAACACACCTACTTTCTCACTGTTTTCTTTCATATTAATTATAAATAAATTATTGTAATTTATAAATAAAATATTAATTATATTTCAATTAAACCAAAAATAAGGTACTTTGATGTTATTTTATGTTAACATAATTATAAAACCCTTGTGATACAAACTTTAATTAGGAAACAATTAAACAGGCCATACGCGGGGTGGTTGTTCAAATGTGTGAAGAAACCGCGAATAGACTATGCGTTGAGTTTAATACTAACCCGCTCTGCCTGAAAGCAGTTTACACTTGAACAGTGCTGCATAAATGTGTTTTGTTTACTTCCCTGCTTCTTATATACTGTGTTTAAAACAAAAGATGACGACGGCACATAGTCGTCGGTAAGATAAACAGTTTCTAATAGAAGAGCTTTATAATGCAAAAGTATTTTTCTTGTGAATAGTTCTACACAACAATGCGCGTTGTTCTTTACTACATATTGCCCGCCATCGCGGGCACGTTGCACACGAAGGCTACTTATGACCGGTGCTGCACACAGCAAGATACTAGTGTCCGGCCTTCCTTACGACTAACCTAACTTGTGAAATGTTCTACACCTCTGTCATGAATGGCTAATGCCAGTATCATACAGCACGCAACGCGTTGTTCCCTGGCTGCAAGACAAGTGCTGAACACTAGTACAGCGCATGCCAAAAATGTACGCGATTGCAACAACTCAACTCAGAATTAATGCGTAAAAGGACGAGTTAAAACAAGCAAGTACATTCGCAAATATGTAGTTGTGTGGAGTAAAGAGATTTGGGCGGCTCTTAACAGCGTGGCCTCGAGAGCCGATTAGCCTGAAATAAGTTGAGGATGGAACAGCGTCGGATTGCAAAAGGCGGGCGGAACGGGAGATCCTCGAGAATAACCGATGACCAACGGCATCGTCCAGCAAAATTCCAACCTGCGAGTAACTCTGCCGGAAATCGAACCCGGCTCACCTTGTTGGGAGGCGAGTAGTCTGACCACTACACCACCGGTGCCTCCCAATGTGTCGGGGAGAAAACAACATTGGAGTGCGGCTGTGTTGGTGACGTGGGCATGACATTTACCTGAGAATGTCTGCGTCAGCAGGTAATACTTTGTTTGGGATGTGGAGACGAAATGAAACTAGTGAAATAGATATTTGCCTTTTATAACCTGAATTGACAGATCTAGAAGATATATTTAAACTAGAATTAGAACTAGCGTGCTAGAGCATCGAAGTCGTAAGATAGATTGCCTAGAAATTTTGCGCCCTCGCCCAAAATGACTGCCAGTTGCCTGGGGCTTCCACTCATGATCTTAGTTCTACGCCCACTAGGACGAAACCACTTTTATTTCAGGCGTGTTTTTAGTCAGGAAGATATAGTGTCGAAACAGATCACCCTGCAAACGTTATATCGCTGTTTTTGTCCTGATACCCTGTGTGTCGGTCTGAAAGTAAAGGCGCTTTCACAACGAAGAAAACTACAACGTGCAGTATGTGGTCAAGGACAAACAACAGAAAATTTTACGATAAGGAATCCATGCCCGGAAATGAGTGGTTTATTTACTATGGTATAAAAAATGTGGGTACAAATTGTATGTGGTTTCCTAACTATGTGCAACAACCCATCAACCATCATTGTAAATTTGTTGAACAATCTGCCGCTTTATAACTTTCTCGCTCTTGCAGGAGGAAAACCTGTTTCACTGCCGCCATAGTCACCAGATCTTACACCCCATGACTAGTTTGTCTAAGATACTATGAAGAATATGGTGTACCAAGCTCCAGTAACATCTGAAGAAGATCATATCACGCAAATATACGTCCGCTGAAATGCTTAGCACATAAACAGGTGCATTTGACCGTGTGCGCCGATCTCTGCACCACCGATGTACGCTTCGTAATGAAGCTTGAGGTCGACAATTCGAACCCCTTTTGTAATTCTCAATGTGACGCTCTTGAGTGGTTGAAGGAGGTGTCTCACGCATTACATTAGCAGCTAACCGCACTGCTTGTCTCCAAAATGTTCTAATACTTTTACGCGTTGTAGCAGCCAAACCCAGTGACATATTGAAACTTCTTAAGGAGGGGACTACCTGGGGAGCGGGGCACAGAGAATTACGTTTACCTTAAAATCACATGCTTACCAGTAAGCATTACATTTAAGTGCTGCATATAAATACCGGTACCTTATATATAATTTAAAATTTATTTAAAATGTCCTGTTACTAGACTAAGTTATTAAAAATGTACTTGGTCTCAAGAAATATCTCCCAACAACCCAGGAGATCTCATTTTCTGGACATGGGTTCCCTTAATGTTCAGTTCGTTATCCTTTATCACCCACTGCCCATTTTATTTGTTGGGTTAATAAACATCCTCTTTGTAAAGAACCTTTAATTTCGTTCTGGATGAACAACCACGGAGGTTTTTCTTTGTTATGAAAAGTCGCTAAACATGAAACATCATCATGCCAGTCACCAGTTTTTGTATTTTCGCCCGTTACAAAGATTGCTGGAGGTTTGCCAGGAATTCCTGACCTAGGAATTTCGTATTTGGTTTCCAATTTAAGTTTCCAAAAATAAAAGAAATGCCTCTTGAATTAGCGCTGAAATAGATTACGATTCACATTACGTACTCAATTATCAATCGTTTCAAGCTTTGTAACCAATACTTAATCAATTTTTTTACGTAATATTTTCATTTTATTTTAGTTACCCGTGGAAATATTTTCTCTTTTAGTTTCGAAACTTTTATTTTTGTAAAAGTACAAAAACAGTTTTACTAATACGATAACTGTTGGCGAATGACAGAAAGCAAAAGTGCGTAAACATTGCGGTCTAATCTGTAGAAAAACAATAACTGTAATTGTACGGGTCGCTAGTTGTAAACTTTGAAAGTTCGGGACTGTGGCTGACGAAACGTAATATGAACAACAGTTGTATGGGAAAGCTACAAAACGAACATTGAAAAGTGAACGTGATAGGTTAAAACAATAGCGCAGCCCCGCTTGTCACTTATCGCTACGAGCACATGACGTACCACGGCGGTAAACACAGGCGAACAAACCGTGACCTGTGAGCGTAACACATACATTTACGTGCACCGAAAAAAAAAAAAAAATTCACTGGTAACATTTGAAAATCGCACGTTAAAAAAAGCTTTCAAAATTTTTACAACTTTCAAAAAAGCTCAGTTACGCATTATAAATGTTGCGCTGAGAAAGAAATAATAAACTTCCTTAACTGTAATGGAAATTTTTATCCTATGCATAGTATTCATTTTAGGATAAGTTAAACCTAGAATATGTGTACATTTTGGTTATATTTGCAAATGGATCATAGTTAATTAGACACACCCAGGTGAACTCCGTGTCAATAACAGACCAGCAAGAAAACAATACCTAAACCCGTGCCACCTAGTCTGAGGCAAAACTTGCTACACATTAGGGCAGGCCAATGAAAACAAATCTTAGGCTCTAAAATACATAGGGCAGTCGAGTCTAGCCTGTAGGTCANTACACATTAGGGCAGGCCAATGAAAACAAATCTTAGGCTCTAAAATACATAGGGCAGTCGAGTCTAGCCTGTAGGTCATTTAAAACGCTACATTTCCCTGTATATACCTATACACAGTATAAAAATTATACAAATTTTCCGGTTGCAAATAAATAAATATGTATCGATGCTACTATACAAGTTGGGAAATTGCATAGCAGACTCTTTCTCTTGCAAATGCAGGAACGCTACCGCGTATGTATACGAAACATGTTTTCCATTCGCGCTTATACATATACACTCCCGTGGTACATTTGCAAATACTTTCTTAGAGTGTGCAGGCAACGTTACCCTAAAGCAATCTAACTTTGTCACATCGAGGCGCGGAAAGGAAAGTCGCTTGTTCGCAAATCACGTGGCTTTGCAAACCGCGACTGCTGGCAGGGTAATGAAGCTCTCCTCGCACAACCTAATAACGCCTCCTTGTTACCGTACTCGATTAGGGCGCCCGCCCCGCCGCTAACTCTAACGCCGGCCAGGGAACACACATTTTAACCCCCCCCCCTTACCCTCCTACTACGCTTTAACTGCTAATTAAATGCGCAACGGACAGACTCGAGCGAAACATTTCGCGGGAGACCACGAGTAAATAAATTTGTGTGAACTAACGTGAAATTACACGGGCCACTTGGGGTGCTGCGGTTTGCTTCAACTCCTTTATTTAAATGTATTCCTATAACATTGAAATTACAGCTAACTGCTGCATGTTTCATTAGGTGTAATGTAGGTTTACTCGGTACTATAAGTATTTAGTACACAGAATTCACTTTTCCTTTATGCTGCTAAATGTTCCATATATAATTATTTATCTGTGCGACCAGCACGGCATATTATTAGGTAAAAGACAAAAGCGTGTCCCCGAAATTAAGTTGTTTTATGTCTACATAATATTTAATGAGATCTGGGGAAACACATTTTTCATAATTACGGACACCGTTTTAAATTCTGCGATGCAATTTTGGTTACTTTACAAGCATCCTGAACTCGATGTGCTCGCTAAGGGATTGCACTGGGATATTTCTGCGTGTGATATTTTTACATGTATATATAATTACATTCTTAACTTATTAAGAAGGACAGGGAACCAGAAATTCATAATACAAGTAAACATGTTGATAAATTATATATATATTTTTTTTTACTGTATGTCATCGCTTGCCTTTCCACAAAATTTAATGGTTCGCGAAGACTTCTGCACAAAATTCACGCTGATTTTCGAAGCCTAGCTTGTCCTAAAACGAGCAGACAGCAAGCAGTCAGCCAACAATAGATCAGTAAAACCACAGACGGCCGACTATGTCTTGTTACGGGGACGCGGTGTAGTGGTCAGACCACTCGCATCCCACCAAGGCCAACCGGGTTCGGTTCCAGGTGGGGTCGACCCCCGGATTTTCGCACGTGGGAATCGTGCCGGACGATGCCGCTGATCGGAGGGTTTTCTCGGGATCTCCCGTTTCCACCGCTCTGGCATTCCGGCGCCGCTCCATACTAACTTCGCTTCACCCTCGTCGGCTCTCAAGACCTCGATGTCAATAGCCACCCAAACCCTTCCACTCCACTAAAAGCACTGGCTTACATAAACAGTGTTCTAATTCCAAGTTCTATCCACGTCCTCTTGGATAGTGCTGTTCGCGGTAAATTGAGCAACTTCGAAAGCCCTGCTCAGTTTCTACTTCTCCAGTTGCATTGTTTTATTCCATCATTAGTGAATGTAACATTGTCATTAACTTGATTTATTTATTCGCCCCCCCCCCCCNAAATACTAACCTCACTGGACGTATATTTTAACACAGTGCTCGCAATACAACGTCGAGTCTTAGAACTATTTTCATTTCTTTGTTGCCAACGTTTCACATTCAACATGGTGCTCTTTCTTCATACGGGCAGAGAATTATTATAATCTATTCGCGGTTTCTTCACAATTTTTTAAATTAAACCTTTGAGATACCATCTCTTGTAAGACGTATTTAGTTGCTTCTTAAATATTACTTACATCACAAGCGTTTTAGACTTCTGTTAACATAAAAGTAGGCCTGTCTTATTTTTAAGTAAATTCAAATTTTACTAATATTTTATCTTTAAAATATAATGTAATATTTTATTTACAATTATATGCATGAAACGGGGAGAGAATATGTGTGTTGGTAATGCCTGATAATTAATAGTTTACATGTAAAATATTATTAACCAGAGTGCGCACGAATGCGGTGCGTTGTCCTTTCGGTGTAATTTTGTGGTCTTGGTTAAGCTTTGTTTGCACGAGGCGGAGGAATAGCCGGGAAGTAGAACTTCAGCAGGGCTTCAGTCAGGTATTTTGGAAGTAACCGCGAATGGTCTATATCTCTACTGGCACATACGTACATTTCACAACTAACCTGTTGGAAGCGGGATTTGCTACAGGATTTCGTCAAGTCTCGAAAATGCTAACTAGGAGCTAGCGTGCTAACGTGCTCTGTAACACACACGGGATGGTTTTTATTAATGAGTATTAATCCCATATTTTAGGGATGCAAGGGGGTGTGAAGACGAGTGTTATAATGTAATGAACATGGCGTCGGAAATGCATCCTTGTACTACTAATAAACAAAACGCAAGACGCACCGTTGCTGTTGAAGATGCCCTCGCGGGGAAACAATGCGAAGTAAGTGGGCTGCTGCAAGCACCACCTGGCAAAGCCAAGTCGACGACGACAATCATCACCGCTGCCATGCGAGCTGCTGTGAGTACAGTGGTACTGCATGCCGCCGTGCAACCACGTCAACGATCATCACTTTGAACAACTGTTGTAATACTGTACTTGCGGTTTCGATGTCGACTCGCTTTGAGTGATTGTGTTACGCGTTGGTTACATAATAATTATTGCTTACAGTATATGCGTCTTGCGTTTTGTTTATTTGTAGCAAATTGATGGATTTCCGACACCATGTTAGTAACATGAAAATACGCATCTTGACACCCCCTTCCATTCCACGAAATGTCTACACTCATTTCAATAACACGCTACGTGTGTGCAGTTACGCGCCGTTATTATTAGGGCCGCCTGTTTCTCGCGAAAATATCTGTGTGCAGTATAGTCATCAACATTCTACGTACACACTAGCAGGTATCCTATAGCTAGTGTCCGGGTGTCTGTGCGGGGATACATTTTATATCTGACTGGGCCTATTAGAATTCAGTTACTCCGGCAGTGAACTTCCGTGATTGGCTGGCAGGCACCTTAGACGCGCGAGAGCTCGAATCATCCAACCACGAAACTGTTTCTGAACTAACATGTTTTCCAGCACAACTAGTCGCGGAACCTTTTCGCGAAAAACAGGTGGCCTTAGTTACTATCTTCAAACGGTTGTTTTTTCAAAAGTGCCCAATTTGCCGTGAACCTTGCTGTACCCGCAGTACAGAATCCCCAGGCAGGAAGCACAAATCACGGGAGCGAGTCGCCACTGGTGGAATCCCCCAGGCTCCC
>NQII01008473.1:3803-69378 GCA_002778355.1 Clitarchus hookeri | reverse complement strand
AAGTGTGTGTGTGCGCGTGTGTGCGTGCGCGTGTGCGTGCGCGTGTGCGTGCGTGCGTGTGTGCGCGTGCGTGTGCGCGTGCGCGTGCGTGTGCCCGTGCGCGTGCGTGTGCCCGTGCGCGTGCGTGTCATCACTCAGCTCCATAACCGCTGAATGGATTTTGATGAAATTTGGTACGTAGGTACTTTAGGTCCTGGAGTAAGACGAAGGATACTTTTTGTCCCAAAAAATGGTACGGTTACTGTGAAAACCTAATTATGCAACGGCTGGGAACGTGACCGAAATATTTTTTTCCTCTGGTGTCAGAGTTTATGAGGCCACCCAAGGACCTCTGAAATGGCTAAACGACTGCTATCAATCGATAACAACCGGAACTNGTACGGTTACTGTGAAAACCTAATTATGCAACGGCTGGGAACGTGACCGAAATATTTTTTTCCTCTGGTGTCAGAGTTTATGAGGCCACCCAAGGACCTCTGAAATGGCTAAATGACTGCTATCAATCGATAACAACCGGGACCGAATATTTAACGTGCCCTCCAAAGCCCGGAAGCGCTCAGATGTTTTGCAACTAAACGGTCACCCATCCAAATGTGTGCCGCTGGGAACGTTGCTTAACTTTGGTGATCGATTAAGATCCCTCAGCCAAGCTCAAAAAGTAGTACCTAGGTACACTTATTTCTTAAGATACAACGTGATTAAACTCACGTTTTTATTTTCATACATCGACGCTGGAAAGCGCAAATGTGGTATCTACGCGATAGTTGCATAGACACACTCCAAAAACAATACCCTACTTCTTGTTTATCGGGTAAAAAATATTTCCTTCCTTTTGGGTTGTCGTAATCAATTAAAAACCTAGGCCAAAAGAGTATGATTTTATAATTCTGTTTTGACATAACTGAATTGTCTTTTCTCAATTTATTAATTAGTGTATGACTGTAAAACTCAATTGTACCTGGGCAAAGCCGGGCCGGTTCGCTAGTATACCAATAAATCCTATAAGTTACGACGCCTAAATCATTTTTCCACAGAGTTAAATATCCTGAAATGCAAGTTTTCAGTAATGGCAATTTTTTTTATGGGATTGTTACGTTTTGATATAGAGCTGCTTCAATGTCTTACCGCAGGTTATGCTTAACGCCTATGGAATGGTCAGTAGTGCAAGAATTCCCAAAACAGTAAATTAAATACTGAACTCGGACTACTTAATATATTTTTATGAAGTTTCCCCTTTATTCATTACGTATCGGAATTAAAAAAAAAATTACACGCAGCAACAGTTGATACAATGCATAACTTTTGAATAAAAAATCGTTGACTGCTCTTCGAATAATAAACAATATAAACCGCAAAATAAGCACACGTACTAAAAAATCGTTTCAAATTTTACAAAAATTTAACATGTACAACACCATGATGATAAAATATATAACATCTTAATTATAGCCTTATTTTAACTTCTTGAAAGTTCATGTTGAGAAATTTTGTTTTAAAAAGTCACTTTCTCTTTCAGATATACTAATTAGAATATCGTAGAATTGTAGATAATATTTGTTTGTTAATTTCAAGACAATTACTTAGGTGCATTTACTTTTATATAGTGTGTATAAATGTTTGCAAAATGTTAGTAATTTTTAATCGAAAAAATATATAGACTATAACAACTATTGTTGTATATGGTTACTAACGGTATTCCAAAAAATGTTCAATGACTAACCCTATTAAAATATATTAAGTAGTCCCAATTCTGCACTCTGAACTTGAATAAGTGAGAATTTAGCCAAATAATTGGAAAAAGTGAGAACTGAGTAACTAATAATCAGTTCCAGATAACCAATTAATATAGTGGTTGAATTTCACCGATTTATTTGTGATTTCCCACAGAATATCAAGAATGACACAGCTATAAATCACTTGTACCCAGTTAAATTGTTTCATTCGCCAGTTACCGGTTAGCTTGTCAGCTGACATTCAGTGAACGTAAATTCACTGATGGACGTCACTGATTAAGATTTAGGGCGAGTACTTGATTTTATATTTCGGTCGCGCGTTGCGAGACATATTCATAGTCTTAATAATATTTAACACACACATTTCCTAGACTCTTTCAACGTACAAAAATAAATACATTCGACCGTGATGCAAGATTAAGCAAAAACAATCTTAGTGTATTGTTTCGGTCAAGAAATACTTATCTTGTTCATAAATGACGACTCCGTTTTGGTACAACAAAAAAAAACCGACACGTTTTACGTGAATTTGTTTTTCTCGGCATAAGAAAACCAAATTNAAAACCGACACGTTTTACGTGAATTTGTTTTCCTCGGCATAAGAAAACGAAATGTTATCACGCCGAGAAAGCGAAACGCTAAGAATCATTCATCATCCCTCACTTTTTTTTCTCCTCGAAGGTATCGCTCAGTTGATATACTAACATCGGATGATGTTCGGTCGCAGAGACAAACGACGACTGCATTCTGCAGAGCAGGTCGAGAGCGCGCTCTTCGGCGACGGCGGGAGAGGACCATTTGTCATTCTCAGGCCGCTCCACGTCAGCCAGGACTGACAGCGCCGGCGAACAACGTTATTCTTAACGTATAACAAGGCGCGGCGACACGGGAGGGCAAGATTGTCGCTCGCGGCGGAGACAGATGAAGCCCATCCGCTTGCAGGATCTCCTGCCCACACGGGCTGGCCTCAAGTCTGGCGACGAAGGAGTGGAGTGGAGTGGAGTGCCGTGGAGTGAAGAGGTTCGGACGGCTCTTAACATCGGCGGTCTTGAGAGCCGGCGAGGATGAAGCGAGACGAGTATGTAGCAGCGACGGAATGCATCGCCGACCAGCGGCACCGTCTGGTACGATTCCCACGTTCGAAAATCTGGGAGCAACCCCGCCGGAAATAGAACCCGATTCGTCTTGGCGGGAAGCGAGTAGTCTGACCACTACAAAACCGTGGACCTCTTTGGTGACGAAGGTGACGGCGTGGAGTCTGTAAGTACGCGATGTGGGCCTACCCATTTTCTGGTTGACTGCGCGAAGCTCTGACAAAGGGGCGTTGTGTTTGATTGATTACATGCGTGCTGCGGTATGTACCCTTCTGACTGCCGTCTGGCGAATATGTTACAAGATGCTGATTGGGAAACGGCGTTACAAGATGTTGCCGGCCACTGACGCCTTATTGCTGGCGTGTGCGGCTGGAGTTAGGGATGTAATCGTCTGTTTTACCTCTGTATTCGTATGTAATCTGTGGTGGGGCCAATAAAAACGTGACTGTTTCATGTTACTGGCAACGGCATTATCAGACACTACAGAATATAGTCTCAAAAAGAAATTAATTATAAGTGCCATATGCGAGGGACCTCCTTCATTGGTCGCTGTTGTTTGCTTTGTACAGTAGGTAGGCTGGTATAAGCTACTCGAGGTCTAGTGAGCATTTTTGAAAGCACTCTCATTTGGAATAATAATCAGTAAATAGAATTAATTTTTGCCTTAGGCTAACTTCCGAGTGCGGTGTATATACACACTTTGTTTGTTATTTTACATGCCAATATTTATTTAAAAACTTTGCTAAATGATAAAAATGGCTGAACGGAACAAATTAGAGCCTCAAAAGTGCTCACTTTATCGTGAACTTGACGCCTCCTTAACAGCGAGGTCTTTTAGATACGGCGCAAGTTTCTCAGGGAAGAGGGATCGGGTAAGGAACGGGGAGGAATCGGTCATGGCTTTCGTTAAGGACTCATCCCAGTATTCACCTGGAATGATTTTGGGAAACCACGGAAAACCAAAATCAGGATGACCGGACCGGGAACCGAACCCGTGTCCCCCGAATAGCTTTGTGCAGAGGAGACCACTCCCCCTGCAACGTCCCACATATATTTCACGGTTACTTAAAACTTTCCTCAAGCCGTGCTAAAGTTCTACTTCAGGGATATTCCTCCGCCTCATGCAAACGCTTAACCAAGTCTAGGGACAAAGGGACAACGCACCGCATTCGTGCGCACTCCCTTTAATATTATTTCGCAAAAGAACTATTTCTTACTAGGCATTACCAACACATCTATTTTCTCACTGTTTTTATTCAAATGAATAATAAAAGAAATATTATAATTTGTAAATGAAATATAAATCAATTTTTAATTTAACCAAAAATAACAGACTGTTACGTTAACAAGTATAAAACGCACGTTATAGGGCCCATATGGCATATTCTGGAGAAAAACCAAACACGTAATACATCGAGTGATTTTTCAAAGATTTTATTCAGAACATGTGGAGAAACCACAAACACACTATACACGACACTGACTGAAAAAGTTAAGTTGAAAAAAAATCGCGTCTACCGTATAACCACACCATTCTCCTCCTGTACCTTATGTGTTCTGTTTCTTCTCTTCTTTCTTTGGTCGATAAAACATATCTTATACATATATGGGTTAAGTTTAAATGTGGCAATAGTTTTAAAAATTATAAATACATATTTTTCCTTCCTCTTGGTTTAACTGTGACGACCGTGCAAAAAATCAAACTGAAGCGTGGTTCGTAATGGCGCGTGCGTGTATGATGTAAGATTACACTAACTTTGATCCACTAGAAATGATGTGTACCAAACATCATAGGCTTTGAGTGGATAGTGTTACGGGATAATTTAGAAAAAAGTACATCATAATAAAGCATTTTCATAGAATTATTAGTCTAAGAATCGACATTGGGAACTACGACTACAAATAAATGAGTGCCGTTTTCGCGCTTATAAAGAAACTCGCTTATAACGACAAGGCAAACTCAACACAGTACTTTCATGCATTGTCACGTTAAGCGTATCAGCGAATAGCAACGAGTGTTCTCAGATCTCTGAGTATGTATGCGGATAGCGCCTGCGCATAGTACACCATAAATGGGGGATCAGCAATTGAGTAGTGAAGGCTGACAAAAAGCTATTCCATTTTATTTCCAACAACACGCAAACAGCAGTATTGGCGACGTAGGCCTCTTCACGTACTTTCATTGTGGCCTATGCACAGGCGGTCGCCACATGACGCGCCTGTTCCGTTCGCCTTCGTGATATGCAACTTGCTGTGCACGCAGGTTTGTGACGTTGCGGTCTCCCGGCGCTGTTTTGCTAAATTCCATTAAAATTTAAAAACACTATATGAAGCGTGCATTTCCAAAACGTTGTNGTCTCCCGGCGCTGTTTTGCTAAATTCCATTAAAATTTAAAAACACTATATGAAGCGTGCATTTCCAAAACGTTGTGAATGCCAAAAATGAAATATTGTAGGAAGGAAGAAAAACACATTTCCATGGTAACATGTTTATTGATGAAGAATAAACATTTACATTTTATTGCTTGTAATGTTTAAAACATGTCTGTTGTTTTTAAAATAGCTATTTTAATTAGCTTTAGTAAAAAAAATCAAAATTAAACGTTAATGCAATTCCAATACGTTGTAAATGCTATGCAAGTCTCTAAAAGGCACTCTTGGGAAAGTTCATTGCCCGTCGTCATTTTCTTGAACTAGGTCAAGTTGGGTTTCTTCTATCATATCTTGAAAGTAAGTTTTTACTTCACCAACATCTATTCCGTTGTAAAAAGAATACAGGCGAAAAAAGAAGAGTGGTACACCAAATCGAGTTCGGTTTCGAAGCAAATCAATGTTTTTAAAATCTCTTATAGTTACACCTTTGTTCAAGATGTTTATAGCTGTACCCCATTCCGTCANAGGTTGTAGATAAGGCAACATTTTTCTTATGTCCGCTTTTTTCTTCTCTGGTACACCAAATCGAGTTCGGTTTCGAGGCAAATCAATGTTTTTAAAATCTCTTATAGTTACACCTTTGTTCAAGATGTTTATAGCTGTACCCCATTCCGTCAATTCACCAAACGTTGTGGCCACATTTACTGTACCAAAATCTGCGGCTGTTAGTCGAAGCTTGGTTGAAGATGAGATTCCCAGCTTCTTAGTGTTAAGAAATTTCTGGGCTACAACTTTAAAATCAAAGAACTCTTCTTCAATCATACAAGAAAAAGGGTTTTTGTGTGCTGCACTTGATATTACTACGGCAATATCTTTCAAAGTGAAAGCCTTGCAAACTTTTTTCCTTTTTTCAACCAATGCGAAATCTCTATCACAGCTAAGAAAAGTATGTCCTTTCACAGGAAATTTGTGGACGATTTCATCAAAGTAATCATTAGCTATTAAGACCAGGTACATCGCCAACATAAACTGATTTTTATTTTGGCCTCCACAGTTATCAGACCAGCAGATAAGTTTCTTTTTCGCCCTTAGGTTAGTCGCTGTCAGATATTCATAAATACAAGAAGAAATTTCTTGTGACCCTCTTCCGCCAAAGTTTTCTGACCATATGCACATGCAACCATTTCCAGTGACGCTATCGTGTATACCCAAGCTACAGCAGGCAACTTGTTGCGAGTAGTACATTTCCGAGTGAGTAAGTTGCGGTATGTACATCTGTTGTTGCATGTCAAACGTTATGACGTATGCATCAGACGTTTTAGCATTGGTGTCATCGGCACTCATTGCCTTAAAAGCAGCTTCAGCTTTACGATGGTGTAACTCTTGATCAACTTTAACTGATGTGTCTCCAGCTTTAATTTGTACTGCATAAGCATCACAAGTTGAGCAAGTGTCAACTTTTGGTGATTGAAAAGATAGATTAAATTTAGACAAAAATATTTCATGGTACCACTGTCTGCTGACTGGGGGCTTACCTACATTATTAGGAGCATATTTTGCCAAAAACTCTTTATACATCCTTGTGACATTTAGGTCGGGTGACAAAAACAATTTGTTAGGGTTCTTTTTACGACCGTAATGACTCTCGTAAGTTGGGAAGCTCTTGATGTGCTCGACAATCCTTTCATTCCATTTTTCATTCTCTGCATTTTTCCTAACGCCTCCTCTCTTATCTTGGCCCACCATGTCACCCTTGAGAATTTTTTCTCCGGCCAATTGAACCCGTCTAGGTGTTACTCCAAAGGTGTTACAAAAAGTTTTAAGACATACTCTTACCTCAGAACCTCCACGAAGAAGCAACAAATAGGAAAAAGAGTGCTGCCTACGGCTTTCGCTGGGATGGTCATATTTTCCATATCTCCGCCGTTTTATCAGTTGGGGATGTATAAGTCTTAGCAAGTAGCTTTGTTGTTTACTGTAGTCACTTAAGCTCCAAAATTCTTCAAACAGTTGGTTTCTATACTCCAATCTTACCGCTTTGCATGCAAATGCGCATTTGCATGTTGGCTGAAACCAAACAAAAACATTAGTTTTGTGTTATAAATTGCATTAAAAAAGTGTGGGTATGTGTATGTGGCGTATGTTTGTATGTCATACTGAGGAACAGATTTATAGATTTATCTGATATTCAAAGACGTGAATTAATTGCTTAATACGAAGTTGATCTCTTTATTTTATTAGATATGCCTATACAAATTACAATGCAGTCTAAATTATTGTGCAAACTTAGCCTCAACTTACCTCAGAAGGAAGAGTTTTACTAGGATTTGTTTTTCCTGTTTTTGGTGATTTGTACTCCTCGCCAGAATTTCTTGATCTCTTTGTCTTGTTTTTACTCCAGTTATCTGGACATTTCTTCTTTTTCTTAGGCTTCGAAACTGTTGCAGTGTTATTCGAACTCATTTTACTATTATAATAATGATAAAAGTAAACAATATCTGCAAATAAGTCACCAAACGTTCAACATAACCTCTAACTGTATGACCGAATCACACTGACACAATGAAGGAAGGCGTAGCACATAGTTGCACCATGGTCGTTACAACGTTTTGACTTGCACTCCTACTTGTAGTTCAGTTTTCCCCCACTAGTGGCAGCACTATCCAAACAAGCTGCATTGCTATCGAAAGATATGGCATTTACAACGTGATTTTGTATGAAAACTGATATTTCACACTTTTGGCATTTACAACGTTTTGGAAATGCACGCTTCATATAACCTTTCCAAACATTTTGTTAATGGAATTTGTTGTTTATATTAATACATTCATAGCGTAGTTTTAATTTCGACGTATTCAAAAACACCGTGTATAATGCCGAGTTGAAAGTGACCCAATCAATTGTTATTCCTACGTAGAATAATATACAATATATCCAGTTCATTTGAGTAATTTTCACTCTGAGTATTGCTGACGTAATACTACGTTGCATAGGATCTTATGAAAACTGCTAAGGAAATAATATTCATTTGCCCATGTATTCAAATAAAGTAAATGTCGGAAATTTACGACACTCCACACAACTATACTAAATGCAGGTGACGTAATATTATGCCGGCGGCAACTGAAATTTATAAGTTTGCCGCCTACCTAGCTGACAAAATGGTTAGGTTATCAGAAATTCAATTAAAATTATTTTATTCAAAAAGTGTGTAACACTTTCGTAGAGTGAAATCCAAATGAAAAAAATAGTGCGCGGAAGTCCAAAACGCGTCGGGAGAATCGGGAGAGTTCATTGCCACTACACGAAGGGGTGGGGTTGTTCTGTTCTCTAGCGACAGTGGCCGAATGAGGTGAGCCGGGAGATACTCCGCGTGCGCGTACTGCTTGTCGACAAAAAAAAACGTTAAGTCGCGTCGATGGTATTTAACAGCGATCTGTTTGGCAAGTATAGCTCCAGCAGTGTCACGTGGTTCCCCTCCTTCCCAACGGCGAGCGATTAGAGAGCCCTTCCCTACACTGTGCCCCCCTCCCCCTTCCACGGTTCCCTTCTTCCTAGTTGCGCGAATATTACTTCCTCATTTGAACTTCTCTCCATCACGTCTTCCTACAAGTGGCATTTAGGAACTTTCTCACTTAAGAATGCTTCTTTCGGTTTTCTGTTTCCGTCCCTACTGTTTCTTTTCTGGCGCTTTCAGGCCCACTTATATTTATGGCTTCAGATGCCTGCAATTAGTAAATGTTTTCATGCGTACTTTACCTAAACCGACCCAGCACGTGTTTCATCACTACCATGGAGCTGTAGATATTGAGTTTGACTACAGTAACTATAACTTATCATAACCTAGAGCAGTAGCACGGACTGTGAATATGTTATCCGCAGGGCGAAATCATTGACCAATGACCCTTGCAGAGAGAACACAATAACCACACTGTGCTTTATTTTATACAATAGCGTACACTAGTTATGAATAAGCTAAATTCATTTCCCAATCAATTTGAGGTGTAAAAAATTTGGCACTTGATATTTTCAGCAGCGTAGGGACGCTGGAAACCACACTTACAGCTATATTATAACGCTACTAAATGTCAACAGTTGCCACAGAAAGTCTCATAGAGGTGAGTTGACGACGAAAATATTTCTCGCCAGTCTAGTGCCTTGCGAGTTAGAGACGATGAGGCATCTAATTTGCGTGCACGAGTCGCCCTTAGCGCTCCCGCCCGTCTAGGCCTCGAACACGTATACACTTCCAGCAAGCCAGCGTCATCAATCAAGAACGATGGTGCTCATCCAACAGACGCAAATTCACGTGCGAGGCCAACGAGATGCCGGAAAGAGGATGAGGTATACGAGTGAAGCTCTACGAACTACTACGCTCAAACAGTACTTACCGGTCAACGTAACTTCAAAGGGGCTCTCTACGGCTTCCATCTCTTGTTCAATATCCTAGCTGCAACTCTCGCTGGACCGAGGTCCAAGAAGTTGGATATGTATAGTACAGAACAGTCTCGAAGTGTACTGTGCAAGATGAAACACAATAACTCACGTTAAGGACAAAGCCGAGACTGGATATTTTCACGACTATAAAAATAAACAAAGCGCAATATTAAATTCGGTGATCGATATGGCTGGTATTGAGGTCATATAAAGACAAGCTTATATTTCAGAATTAATTTCTTATTATGAATGCTACACGTAAGCACCAACAGTCGAAAATACTGACATCTCCAACCTAGGAACACCGGGTTGATCAAAAATAAATGTCCCTTTTAATACCTTACACAGTCGCAGAGNACTGACATCTCCAACCTAGGAACACCGGGTTGATCAAAAATAAATGTCCCTTTTAATACCTTACACAGTCGCAGAGATTTTGAATGGAATATACATACCTGCATTATTCAAAATAACGTTTGTCTGCACAAACATATCTCTGCCACAGAATACGTAATAATAAAGAAGTGAAATAGCTGCTCATTCCGCGAACTCCAGCGGCGCATCGCAATAAATAGACGTAACTAGTCAGCCACTTGTCTGACGCCGTCCGCCAATCAACGCCTGGTAATTTACTTGCCAGCTGGCAGCTCAGCGAATAGGGAATCTTCCGAAGCATGCAGTATACAATAAGACACAAGGCCTACCTACAGAGCCAATCAGTGACTGGATACTACAGGAAATATTGTAAAAATACGCAACAGGAACAATTGTAAAAATACATGGCAGGAAATATTGTAAAAATACATGACAGGAAATATTGTAAAAATACATGACAGGAAATATTGTAAAAATACACGACAGGAAAACCCCAAAGGCATGTAAAGTTATAATATTTTAACTTAATGATTTTGTATTCTCAGATCATCAAATAACAGATGATCCAGTTAATTTCTAGGGAAAAAGTGCAGTCAATGAACCTGGTAAATATTTAGCGTTATAGCATAATAACTGATGCACCATCATCATAAAAAAAATTAGTGTATTCACATCATATACCGCTACTTTTTAGCAAACTTAATAGACTTACAAATTCCTTTCATTTTAAGGGCAAAATATATATTTAATAAAAGTGCAAGTAGTCTATTCATAGTCATAGGGTTCTATGAATGGACCATGTAAGTTGCTTCAATGGACCAATCTTAATATCTGCATTATGTACAATAAAAAAGTTCTTAATTAATAAACTGAACAATTTAAACTATAAATTATATATTGTCTACTTAAAAATTAGGCACAATCAAAAGAAACTGCAATAACATAGCTTCAAATTTCTTCAACAATTACTTTTTTTTAGTTTAAATACTTATCAGTAACACAATATAGCTGTAGTGTAAATTTTGTTTTAATAACAACATTCCGTTTATTAAGAGAATGACAAATCATTTTTTTTTAATTTAAAGCGTTGGCAAGTGTTGCAGAAGAAACTATTCTTTCCTTTTTTTCACGCCAACACAATCTACATGAAACCACTTTTTGCACTACATATCCAATATCATGACTTCTTCCCTTGCAGTTTCACATATATCACAAAACCAAAATTTTTCCATTATACAGATGCCCTGAATTTTTCAGGGTTTGGATGTCCACGGCTTGGTTTAGCAGCGCGCGTTTTGGTANTTTCCATTATACAGATGCCCTGAATTTTTCAGGGTTTGGATGTCCACGGCTTGGTTTAGCAGCACGCGTTTTGGTAGGCCTTCGAGATGCATCGAGTGCTGCTTATGTAAGAGCTGTATGTGACATACAGACAAGGATAGAGAATTTGCACCACGGGGGTGGGGGGCGTTGGAAGAAGCAACAAAATGACGCTCCTAAAATACACTCCGTTAACTGTAGATCTGAAAGCATTCACCACCAATGTTGCGGCTCTTCTATGGGCAGGGGCCGCGGTGGCTGAGCGGTTAGACAGCTCGCTTCCCACCAANTCACCACCAATGTTGCGGCTCTTCTATGGGCAGGGGCCGCGGTGGCTGAGCGGTTAGACAGCTCGCTTCCCACCAAGGCGAACCTGATTCAATTCCCGGCCGGGTCACTCCCGGATTTTCGCAAGTGGGAGTTGTGCCGGGCTATGCCGCTGGTAGGCGGGTTTCCTCGGGGATCTCCCGTTTCGCCCGCCCTTGCATTCCCACGCTGCTCCATTCTCACCTCTTTTCACCATCATCAGCACTCAAGGCCTCGTTGTTAAGAGCTGTCCAAATCTCTCAAATCAGCTCAACTTCCGTACGCAATACCGAATAACATAGTCACTTTTGACTTAGTGACGCACTGACATGGATTTTTCCTAAGCCACGCTTCGACTTCATTGGTATAGTAAAAAGTAGGCAACATCTGAAGGATGGAGGTTTGTTGTGACCCGGCAACGATAACATTAAAATTACATTACAACGAACAATGCTCGAAGCTTCGATGTTCTTAGTGTGCATCGAGCGCCCATTCAGAGAAGAACTTTTCCTGCAAGCTTGGTTTAACATGCTTAATGAAATGCTGCAACATTCTAACCAATAAAGCTTTGTTTATACAACTGCTTTCACGATTGAATTGAAAAACAGTACCAAGAATAGTTCCATCTCTGAAATCGTCAACATACCCTTCCCTGTTTGTATATTAATATGGGAGGGCTGTAGGAACCTGAAGCACTGATGCAGTGATGCTGCATACCGCAGTTGTGTTCGTTCCATGCTCTCCGCTCGACATTTCCTATCTGCCTTTATTTAATGTTGATGCACGTGCATAACTGTAGATTCAGGTTATCTAAGACTGAGCTCTGTATGTTGAGTACTTGAATATAAAATTATCTGATGGGTTCATTTTATCATTTTGATAGGTTGAAAACACATCAATATAAATACAACTGTTCCAGTTTCCATTGCAGAAGCAGGTATCGTGTTATATTGACGTCAGATACATGGCCGAATTGTGATGCGATGTATGCACCGGTGTGCAATGGTTGGGCTCCCGGTCTATCCATAGCACTCTCGCAATTTTGTCTTGAGCGTGCTGCAGTGTAGTGTAAAAAATCAACACATAATTTTGCAATACAGCGACATGTTACACAAGAAACAAGCTATCAGATAACCCACCAATTATAACTCTATAATAAATGACTTGTGGCGTACAATCCGTAATAAACAATGCAAAATTAACAACTAGTGTATAATAAACGTATTTCACTCCATCCTGTGCACGTCCGTCATACCTCAAGTCTGAAACTTCTCCAGCAGTTAGCGGCTCGGTCGCTTGTGCTTTATTGCGTCTCACGCTCATGCACTGTGCAGAGTCCCTGAGATATTTTAATTGTCCAATGGAGGTGCTGGTCCAGCGATGGCACCTCCGCTCTACTCTATTTATGGAAAGATATGGTTCCGTGTGGTGTATGCACCTATAATGGCAAATTTNCGATGGCACCTCCGCTCTACTCTATTTATGGAAAGATATGGTTCCGTGTGGTGTATGCACCTATAATGGCAAATTTTAAAACAGCAATTCATACGAAAGCAGTTTACAAATAGAGTCATTTTTAGTCAATCATATTAAAATAACATCTCGACAGTGTATCATATTATAGGATGTTTGTACCTGTTGGTTAGTTCTGATATTTTGCGAGTCATTTCTGTAATAAGTTGTTGAGCAATTTTTGTTAAATATCGTAGGTGTAATTTTTTAGTCTGAAAGAGGTGAAAACGTTAATACTATTAAAAGACGCCAGAGGGGCATATTCAAGTTCGTGAGGGATGGTGGCCTAAATAGAAATAAAANAACGTTAATACTATTAAAAGACGCCAGAGGGGCATATTCAAGTTCGTGAGGGATGGTGGCCTAAATAGAAATAAAAGAAGCTAATTAATTTTTTAATACATTCACACAGCTTTTATTTACATTAAACTATATATCACCACTATCACTCTTGTTATTCTCTGTCAGCGCAATATTTCATCTCTCTCTCTCTCTCAGTTATAATATCTCTCCAGAAGCCACATAAGCTGGGCCAATGGTTGACATTTGGTTAGAAAGGTTGGCTGAACGTTGAGTTGGAACACGACTATTAAAACAACGTTGGTCCAGCGTAATATGCCAACGAAAAATTTCTACCGTGGACATTTTGAGAGATTTTTTGGCACACTCAAGAAAATGATGCCACTAAATCACAAAAGCCGCAGAACACAACACGAATGTCTTTTTTTTTTAACTTCGAAAATGTTGGTAAATTGTTGGTAACAAGTTGGGAAACATACTTTTGGTAACTCGTAAATTTTAATCTGTTTGACTAGTATTGTGCCACCAACATAATGTCAAAATATGAAATAATATTCCTTAACGAAAATAGTGGCCCTTTTCTTTACGTTAAATAATATCAAGGTTTATCAAGACGTGAGATAAATTTTATATTATACATATTTAGTTTTTTATATGTTTTTTTGTTGTTGGAAACTCAACGGTGGGTGTTTGGTATGGTATTTTATGTTTGGCCAACATTCTGTAATGAACAATATGTCAACAAGTTTCTACCATGCATACTTTGTGAAGTTACTTAGCACACTCAAGAAAACGATGTCACTAAATCAGAAAAATCTAGTTCATACTGCAAGTTGATCAACATAATACCACCATATAAACGGTTGGTTGTGAGTAACACGCCATGAATGATGGTATTTTTAACGTAGAATATTAGTTAGCGAATGACAAAAACACCACGAATAACGACTGTAATAAAAACGTTAGTTAGTAATTGGGTTTCTGTAAAAAGATTTGCAAATGTCGGAAACNCAAAAACACCACGAATAACGACTGTAATAAAAACGTTAGTTAGTAATTGGGTTTCTGTAAAAAGATTTGCAAATGTCGGAAACTAGTAGAAAAGAATTTTTTGGCATGCTGTAAAAAATATTACTGATTATGGGCGGCATCCAACTAATTGCATTTTGTTGGGCCAACATAGTTCCGAGCATCGTTGTGATGTCCAGCCAAAGTTAATTTTCCAACGTTGGCCCAACCTTCAAGCAAAGGTTGGATTAACGTTGGTCCAACCAGAAAATGCTAAATGATTCGATAATGGTCGTAGTCCATTCACGCTCACTATTAACACATGTTCTATTTGTCTATTGCCATCACTCCAAATGTCGGTCACTCGCGCATCAAGTTCAGTAGTNACTGACATCTCCAACCTAGGAACACCGGGTTGTTCAAAAATAAATGTCCCTTTTAATACCTTACACAGTCGCAGAGTTTTTGAATGGAATATACATACCTGCATTATTCAAAATAACTTTCGTCTGCACAAACATATCTCTGCCACAGAATACGTAATAATAAAGAAGTGAAATAGCTGCTCATTCCGCGAACTCCAGTGGCGCATCGCAATAAATAGACGTAACCAGTCAGCCACTTGTCTGACGCCGTTCACCAATCAACGCCTGGTAGTTTACTTGCCAGCTGGCAGCTCAGCGAATAGGGAATCTTTCGAAGCATGCAGTATACAATAAGACACAAGGCCCACCTACAGAGCCAATCAGTGACTGGACACTACAGGAAATATTGTAAAAATATACGACAGGAACAATTGTAAAAATACATGACAGGAACAATTGTAAAAATACATGGTAGGAAATATTGTAAAAATACATGACAGGAAATATTGTAAAAATACATGACAGGAAATATTGTAGAAATACATGGCAGGAAATATTGTAAAAATACACGACAGGAAAACCCCAAAGGCATGTACAGTTATAATATTTTAACTTAATGATTTTGTATTCTCAGATCATCAAATAACAGATGATCCGGTTAATTTCTAGGGAAAAAGTGCCGTCAATGAACCTGGTAAGTATTTAGCGTTATAGTATAATAACTGATGCACCATCATCATTAAAAAAATGAGTGTATTCACATCATATACCGCTACTTTTTAGCACACTTAATAGACTTACAAATTCCTTTCATTTTAAGGGCAAAATATATTTTTAATAAAAGTGCAAGTAGTCTATTCATAGGCATAGGGTTCTATGAATGGACCATGTAAGTTGCTTCAATGGACCAATCTTAATATCTGCATTTTTTACAATAAAAAAGTTCTTAATTAATAAACTGAACAATTCAAACTATAATTTATATATTGTCTACTTAAAAATTGGGTACAATCAAAAGAAACTGCAATAACATAGCTTCAAATTTCTTCAACAATTACTTTTTTTTAGTTTAAATACTTATCAGTAACACAATATAGCTGTAGTGTAAATTTTGTTTTAATAACATCATTCCGTTTATTAAAAGAATGACAAAAAATAATTTTTTTTTATTTAAAGCGTTGGCAAGTGTTGCAGAAGAAACTATTCTTTCCCTTTTTTCACGCCAACACAATCTACATGAAACCACTTTTTGCACTATATATCCAATATCATGACTTCTTCCCTTGCAGTTTCACATATATCACAAAACCAAGATTCTTCCATTATACAGATGCCCTGAATTTTTCAGGGTTTGGATGTCCACGGCTTGGTTTAGCAGCACGCGTTTTGGTAGGCCTTCGAGATGCATCGAGTGCTGCTTATGTAAGAGCTGTATGTGACATACAGACAAGGATAGAGAATTTGCACCACGGGGGTGGGGGGCGTTGGAAGAAGCAACAAAATGACGCTCCTAAAATACACTCCGTTAACTGTAGATCTGAAAGCATTCACCACCAATGTTGCGGCTCTTCTATGGGCAGGGGCCGCGGTGGCTGAGCGGTTAGACAGCTCGCTTCCCACCAATGGATGGATCCCCGGTCTATCCATAGCACTCTCGCAATTTTGTCTTGAGCGTGCTGCAGTGTAGTGTAAAAAATCAACACATAATTTTGCAATACAGCGACATGTTACACAAGAAACAAGCTACCAGATAACCCACCAATTATAACTCTATAATAAATTACTTGTGGCGTACAACCCGTAATAAACAATGCAAAATTAACGACTAGTGTATAATAAACGTATTTGACTCCATCCTGTGCACGTCCGTAATACCACAAGTCTGAAACTTCTCGAACAGTTAGCGGCTCGGTCGCTTGTACTTTATTGCGTCTCACGCTCATGCACTGTGCAGAGTCCCTGAGATATTTTAATTGTCCAATGGAGGTGCTGGTCCAGCGATGGCACCTCCGCTCTACTCTATTTATGGAAAGATATGGTTCCGTGTGGTGTATGCACCTATAATGGCAAATTTTAAAACAGCAATTCATACGAAAGCAGTTTACAAATAGAGTCATTTTTAGTAAATCATACTAAAATAACATCTCGACAGTGTATCATATTATAGGATGTTTGTACCTGTTGGTTAGTTCTGATATTTTGCGAGTCATTTCTGTAATAAGTTGTTGAGCAATTTTTGTTAAATATCGTAGGTGTAATTTTTTAGTCTGAAAGAGGTGAAAACGTTAATACTATTAAAAGACGCCAGAGGGGCATATTCAAGTTCGTGAGGGATGGTGGCCTAAATAGAAATAAAATAAGCTAATTAATTTTTTAATACATTAACACAGCTTTTATTTAAATTAAACTATATATCACCACTATCACTCTTGTTATTCTCTGTCAGCGCAATATTTCATCTCTCCCTCTCTCTCAGTTATAATATCTCTCCAGAAGCCACATAAGCTGGGCCAATGGTTGACATTTGGTTAGAAAGGTTGGCTGAACGTTGAGTTGGAACACGACTATTAAAACAACGTTGGTCCAGCGTAATATGCCAACGAAAAATTTCTACCGTGGACATTTTGAGAGATTTTTTGGCACACTCAAGAAAATGATGCCACTAAATCACAAAAGCCGCAGAACACAACACGAATTTCTTTTTTTTTTTAACTTCGAAAATGTTGGTAAATGGTTGGTAACAAGTTGGGAAACATACTTTTGGTTACTCGTAAATTTTAATCCGTTTGACTAGTATTGTGCAACCAACATAATGTCAAAATATGAAATAATATTCCTTAACGAAAATAGTGGCCCTTTTCTTTACGTTAAATAATATCAAGGTTTATCAAGACGTGAGATAAATTTTATATTATACATATTTAGTTTTTTATGTGTTTTTTTATTGTTGGAAACTCAACGGTTGGTGTTTGGTATGGTATTTTATGTTTGGCCAACATTCTGTAATGAACAATATGTCAACAAGTTTCTACCATGCATACTTTGTGAAGTTACTTAGCACACTCAAGAAAACGATGTCACTAAATCAGAAAAATCTAGTTCATACTGCAAGTTGATCAACATAATACCACCATATAAACGGTTGGTTGTGAGTAACACGCCATGAATGATCGTATTTTTAACGTAGAATATTAGTTAGCGAATGACAAAAACACCACGAATAACGACTGTAATAAAAACGTTAGTTAGTAATTGGGTTTCTGTAAAAAGATTTGCAAATGTCGGAAACTAGTAGAAAATAATTTTTTGGCATGCTGTAAAAAATATTACTGATTATGGGCGGCATCCAACTAATTGCATTTTGTTGGGCCAACATAGTTCCGAGCATCGTTGTGATGTCCAGCCAACGTTAATTTTCCAACGTTGGCCCAACCTTCAAGCAAAGGTTGGATTAACGTTGGTCCAACCAGAAAATGCTAAATGATTCGATAATGGTCGTAGTCCATTCACGCTCACTATTAACACATGTTCTATTTGTCTATTGCCATCACTCCAAATGTCGGTCACTCGCGCATCAAGTTCAGTAGTCTCGCCTGCCAGTCTCTCGCTCTTCACTGTACCGATGCTCGCAGTCTACAGACTTCACTCCCGCCGCTACTTGACGCTCTGCTGGCTCGTCGCTTCGTTGTCTTTGCACTCATTTCGCTTAATATCGCGCAATGCTCCAAACACTCATAACTGTCAGCTAGGAGGCCCGTCGCGACTTAAATAGTCTTGGATGCCCGATCTGGAAGGATCCCCACCCCGAGTATCGCTGAGAGAGACAAGGGCAATTACTCAGAACATTCTTTCAGATAACTGCAGAAATTGAATCCGCTTAAGGTCAGGAGTCAGTTGCGATAGGCTTATCGCGGTGGCAAGCGGTGGCCTGCCCTCGTAAATCTCCGCGGACTTAACGTTACCATTCTGTCCTTCGCTCGCTCGCGCGGGGCGGGTCAAGAGAAGCGATGCAAAGCAGCGAGCGCGTGAAGATACATTTAGCATTCAACCGAAACCAATCAAATTCCCCTTTCCCGCATAATTCACGTGTGGTTGTATACACTTCTAGTAACTAAGGTGCATTATTACGTACCAACATTTTCATATTCATTCATTCTGTATAACATATTTAACTCATACACAAGTACTCGTCGTTAGGAAGACGACATGCTTTCCACTTAACATTTATAGATATACGAACAAGAGTGCAGAATACAGGTGATTAAGGTTGTTTGTGTGTCTATTACCGGGGAAGTTATGTGGCAGTTGTCTTTACGCCTACGTGATATATCTAAAGTACGTATGTTCTTTGGTATATGTGTTCTTTGGTGATTTTTGCCTGTCGTGAGGGAGTTTCGGTCACGCATGTAACATATTTCGAGTTTTTTTTTTTTTAACGGCAACGTTTTCGGTTGCCACTTATGAATGATTCGTCGACGTGGCCCTAACGGGGATTAGCCCTCGCCAATCTGGATTTATTCACTCTCCTCCGTAAGTTCTACGAGAAATTTTTGCTACGATACAGAATAAATTAGAGTCTCTGAAACTTAATATATTCTTTGCTGCTTCGCTGCTTCAAAAAAAAAAGTAGGAACTGATGGGAAGAAATAAGTTTTTTTTCCGTGCTGGTGGTTAGAGGAATAATAATAGCCATAGTAAGCAAGCAACACTTACTTAAGAAAATGTACAAATCAATGTCGTATGCCCTGTCGAAACGTTAAAAATTATATGCCTATTTAATCGGCAATACTAGTCGTCACAAAAATTCCATAAAAACAAGAAGGCGGAGACTGGGCTCCTTTACCTGGTATTTTTCAGGTGATAAGGATCGCTGATCAACTCGGCAAGCGACGGTTGGCAAACCTGGCGTGCCGTCGGCATACCGACTGATCACTAATAGAATTTGCGACTTAAGAACACTGAATGGCAAAAATCTCATTATTTATTGGTAGCAATCTTTAGTGATACTGATATTTCCTTTAGATAGTATTATGAGGTTTCTGAACTCCCAAAGAACGTAAACCTGGTATATTACTTATAAACTAAGTCTTAGTTATACTGTCCCAATTCGTTTTGAGATAACGAGTTGACTGCCCGACTTGCGAAATCATTCGAAAAATTTCATTGGTTTGTTGGAATTAAACCCGGGTCCCCTCGACGACACAAAAATTAAAGGGCAGCCAGCCTCGTATGGAAAATGTGCAAAACTTTTTCTGTATTTACACTATATATTTTTTTTTAATACAAATTTTTTTCTTTTTTGGGATTACATATATATATGTTTATGTAAAATAGTGCACTTCACTTTAAAAGTATAACTCCTTATTTCAGGAAGTCAGCTAGTTACAATTTGTACGTCAAAATGCTTTACATATGATTTCGATAAAGGAACATGCGTGTGTATAGACGTATTTCCATTCGCCGGATATGGTTTCACATGTAACGTCAATATATTAAAATATAAATGTTTGGTGATATTATTTGTTAAATAAGTTCAACAACAGCAAGAAATTAAAAATTACAATGAAATTTCCAGGGTACGACTTGTGTTAGGCATAGCCGGAGAGAGAGAGAGAGAGAGAGAGAGAGAGAGAGAGAGAGTGTGTGTGTGTAAAAGGAAAAGAGGGGATGGGCAGGTTTGTGGAGATGTTGAGACGTAGGTGAGCATGTTCAGGTGCCAGATAAAGTAATGATCCGTTGGCATTATGCGCTTTGCTCGCGTAGCGGGGTTGCCTACTTACTGTATAGATGTCGCCGCATCGACCGTCCCGGGCATGTCCCAACCATAATACGTGGTACAGTGCGCATGTTAGCTGCGAGATTAACACACTCCGTTCTTAAACCGAAACTTGTTTGAACTTACATCGCCTAAAGTGACTCTCCTTGCTCCAACAATCGACTGTGTTCTTATCAATAGCAGTATCAAAAGAAGCGCCGGCAGGATTGAAGTTTAGAAACCTGTTTATGCAAATAAGTTCGTTGGCACGTTTTAGTAGTTCCCCTAACATTTAAATGCAACCAGAATCTACTCGAGTTAACGTGTTTTTATAACAATCAATTTCGGAAAATCTGCCCGTCTGCATTATACTCGCGTAACTCCCGTTGTTCCTAGATCGTTCCTTCGGTTACCAACGATAGCAGTAAGTGTCGTACTGAATTAATTTTGCCCAACCATTATTTTATTTCCCCGCCAATCCCTCGGCTATCAGAAAGTTTCCTCATCGCAGGGCTACTTGGGATATTTATAGGAAACGAAGGTGACACTCGCAAAATGTGTATTAACTGGTGCAACACTTCATTTGTGAGGTATTCAACACACAACTTGCCATAATCTATATTTGATACGGAAGGTGGAATTCATGTGCAAACAGCAAACATGTCAATCAAACAGGCTGGCTGCGAAATGAAGGCAGTAATAAAGTACCGAGGCACGCATTCCTCTTCGAGCTTGATGAGCCTCGAGCAAGCCGGCAGTCTTCTACGACGGTTCTCGCGCTTCTACCTCGAGAGAGTGCGTTGCGAGGATGATGTAGCGGCAAGTCACCGCCAAAGAAACGGAAATTAAGGAACGCGAGTACTGAAAACGTGCATGCGAGCCTGTAATATCAACAGCCTTCTTCCTTTATTTTCAAATTGAGAAACAGCTTCGTCTTCCAAACGCCTCGCGTGGAAGCTGCACGTACCTGCCCGATTCGGCGCACAACACTGATCCGTAACGTGTTTCCCCATCGCGACAGTAAAGACGGATGTGTGGCATCGGGGCAATACTAAAACCCAAGCAAGAGCAATGGTAAACAATGTTTTATTTTTCCAAGTCTGTGATAGAACATTTGCCCAGAGTGAAATATTTTTGGTACACTATTCCTGCCGTGTCAAATTTTCATATTTATTCAAGGCGAAATATATTTATTTTGCTTAAGGAATCTGTAGTAGCGCAAAAACTTGGTCAANAAATTTTCATATTTATTCAAGGCGAAATATATTTATTTTGCTTAAGGAATCTGTAGTAGCGCAAAAACTTGGTCAAAAGTGGGAAGACTACTTAATAACGTATACAATTAAGGATGGAGATTATTAGGCCCCCGTAACACAAATACTTCTGCCACTAGACGCTGGACTTGTGTTGAGTGATGCGTGAACATTTAATAGGACACGCGTACGGCGTCAGATGTAACAACTTCGCCACTACGTGCGAGATGTGTAGGTTCGAGAGAGCGGTTGAATACCGGGTAGCGGCAGTTAGTACACTAATGTAGCAACTTGTGTGTCTGACAAATGAACACTCTCATGTTTTTTTATATATGTTTATAATTATCCTTGACGGGGATATAGGGGCGTGTCAAGCTATTGATAAGAGTTATGTAATGAACACTATATAAAAGAGGTTTATATAACATTAAGTTTCTACAATATATTTCAATATAATTATGATTGAATATGAATGGGAGAGCTATACAAATATACTGAAATATTAAAGATTATTTAATAAAGGTTTAACCAGCCACGTTCTGAGTAAAACCTAATTGGAGAGTCCCCACCTTGTTCACGATTCCGGAGGCTGATTAAGATGGCGGAAGTCGACGGCCGGACACACCCATCTTCAGTGGTCTTCTCGTTCCAATGGCCCGACGACAAAAGACACCGCCCACGGACTACACTGTCCTATATCGGCTGCGTTGTCCCCGTTTACTGGCCGGTGGAGGGAGTTTCTGTGGTTTGCGATTTTTCATAACTAATTTCAGCGATCACGGCCCGTGTCCTGGATCAGGCAGGCCGCTCAGCCAAGGGCCTGATCACAACTCTTAATAACTCGCAAATACCACAACAAAATGAAATTGAAAACAACCAGAAATATCACTAGGGAAAAAATCTACTGCTACTGGAAATAATTTACTCGGCAGAGANAATGAAATTGAAAACAACCAGAAATATCACTAGGGAAAAAATCTACTGCTACTGGAAATAATTTACTCGGCAGAGAAGTCGCAAGAAGAATGTGAAATTCAATAAGCGTTTTTGTAATGAGATAAATTATACAAGAAAGGAAAAGTTTAATCAATTCTTAGACTAAATTTTATCCGTCACCTCAGCAACACCATCCTCTCTAGTAACTTACTTGTTACATTTACTTCAGACCTGCCAATAGAAATTTCCAACTTCCAGAATAATAAAATTAATTGATTTGTTTTTCTCCTCCTGACTAGCTCAGTGTTTTAAGTAAAAATACAATAACGCCAGGGTGACCGTAGTTAAATTTAATTATTTCAGTTCAACTTGAATATAAACGTTCGTCTCTGCTTCTTAATAAAATGACTCGTATACTCAGCTCATGATAATTGATAACGCAGGATTCTTGAAGTTCTCGACGTTCCTGGCGATCTCTTTATCGGCAGTCGCATCCCCTTGGATGCAGATGGACCTCTCATCGCGGGCTTCCCTATTCGGGCTCTCGGGCCTGTAGTGCCATTACACTCCCAGCACATTGAGGCGCACGCGGTAGTTCGAACTAATTAACCTGATGACATACGCGGCCGGCGACCGATGCAGACCTGCTCCTTCCTAAAACTTGCCTCGCGTCTTCGTCTCCTTCGAGAAAGCCGGTTTTTAGGTTCGAACTCAGGTCCTTACTACCTGAATGCTAAACCTACGCGGGTCAGCGTCCTGCCTTTGAACACCAAGATGGTTAAAATTCTCTTTAAACACTTAATTAAATAACGCCGTCCAAAGCTGACCAATCACGAGAGTGCTAGAGGCAAGAATTACTCATCATATCACTTGGTTACCGTGGGAACGGATCAACAACTGCTCAGATAATAGGGCCTTCTGAACACATTACAAAAATAACAGACTGGAAAGATATAAATGTGTTTAAGATAACATAAAATCAAAATTTAAACGAGTAGTGAAATTACATAACAATTAACATAGTTAAATTGCCAATAAAAAATAATATCGGTGAAAACAGATTACGTTTAGCAAATACAAACACAAGCAAATTATTGAAATCTGTATATTGCCCAATTTTACCACGTTACAAAAGAAATTTTAAAAATTATTTTGCTTTAACAATTTGTGTAAAGTGTCACTTCTAGACACGGTTAATTAGAATATAATACAGTGTAAAAACATTGTGTATATTTACAAGGGAAATCTTCAGAAACCGCGTTGCCAAAATAGGTAATCTTCTGCAGGACTACACGAAATNTGTTTAAGATAACATAAAATCAAAATTTAAACGAGTAGTGAAATTACATAACAATTAACATAGTTAAATTGCCAATGAAAAATAATATCGGTGAAAACAGATTACGTTTAGCAACTACAAACACAAGCAAATTATTGAAATCTGTATATTGCCCAATTTTACCACGTTACAAAAGAAATTTTAAAAATTATTTTGCTTTAACAATTTATGTAAAGTGTCTCTTCTAGACACGGTTAATTAGAATATAATACACTGTAAAAACACTGTGTATATTTACAAGGGAAATCTTCAGAAACCGCGTTGCCAAAATAGGTAATCTTCTGCAGGACTACACGAAATTTTCTTTTAAAAATTGTGTTCTGGGAAACAAATGTGACTAATTATTAAGAAGTGAAAGAGCGATATTTCGAAGCATACTAAGAGTAAAAAGGTATACATGGAGGTACTGAGAGTTTGCCCAGCAACTCTTGTACAGCAGTCACAAGCGTCTTACTGCACGACAACTTTGACTCAAAACTACTGATTTTCTTTAAAAGTCTTTATACATTTATATGTTAACTTGGGGAAGCTTATAATAATGTCATTTCTTGGGGAGAGCTGAAGTAAATAATTTAGAGAATTACTGCACTTCACAATGCTATAGAATATGTGCGTGCGTGCGTGCGTGCCCGTGTGTGTGTAATGCATATTGCCACAGCGACAGTTTTAGTAGTTTAAGAATTTTTGAATTTATGAATATTTACATTGGGACTGCAGTAACTGTCATTACATAATTTCAAAATATAATTAAAGTCTGTTCTGTTGGTTTCAGAAATTATTGGGTGACGGGGAACACACACACAGCCGTTTGATCTCATTAACTAATTTTTGGTTTAAGATATTAATTTAAAAGACAAGTAAGTAATTTAAAAAAATCATTTTAAAAAAAACGTTAAAAAAACGCTTCATATTTTAATTATTAGATATTATTCAGTGGCACGTCATTCGTAAACACGTTCACGTGTTTTTAATAAAATACTTATTAAAGAATGTGACCACCCGTAAATTTAACTTAGGACTTAATTTTCATTCTTTGTTATTGCAAACATCTGTTAGATATATTACCATTACGACTCTTGTAACGTTACAAAAATTTCACAAAAACATTTTTTTTATTTTTACAAACGTTTGCAAAGATCTTTTCAGTAAAACATACGAAAAATATTTGCAGTGTAGCCTTTAAGAGCACGATTTGCTTCGCTTGCTAACGAACGACCGTATATTCTCCTTTCCCTTATCAAATTACGGTCTTATTGTCTGCAACCCGCGGCTCTCGTGATTTTTTCTTCTTTTGCCTCCCAACACTTTCTCGGCCTCCTTTGGTTTGCTGTGCGCTCCATCAGACTTTTCCTCTTTCGTGGCGTGGCCACAACTACAGCTTGGGCCGTGACACGAGCGAGATAACCCTGCTACAGCTGCAATTCAAGAGACATTTTTTTTTGTAACGAAACCTGACTGTGGACGCACAGGCATCTCGTTGTCTTGGGAACCTCGCGCCTCCTACCCGTCATCACTCGTCACTACAGACCCGGACATTTCGCGAATTAATTTGAGGACAGCTACACACGTGTATAATTAACTTTTTTTTCAATTAGATAGCAGTTTGTAAGCCGCACCCTGGACGAGTTTGTTCCCAAACAGCTGAACTGCAAGAAAAAATAGCACCAAATTCCGTGGTACCTATTCTGTGGCAAAACTTGGGGGTCAACCAATAAGCAACTAGTTGAGGCTTTATTACACGATGGATTTTGGCATCTAGCTGGTTTCCAAATGAACCCGCGAAATTTTCGGGCCTCTACTAGTCACCTGTATTCTAGTCACTTTCGCATAACCTGTAACTAACACCGGGCATTCTACTTAATCAACTGGTTTTTGTTTATCCATTGCCATGCCTCTCCCATTTCTCTAAATGCCGTAAAAAATGTTGGTAACTAGTTTCGTAGATTATTTTTGTGACACTACAAGCAAACTAGAGCTGGTTTTATAACACGTTCCTGTAGACTGTATATAACTAGCTCTAAATTCTATCACTCAAATACTGTACACTTCAAGTTTATTATCAAAATGGAGATACCTAATCAAGTTTAAATAATTAGTATAATAATGCGCTATAAAATAAAATATTCTGCTTGTAGTGTTGAAAAAAAAATATTTCACATATTTGTATGTTAAACATACAAAAAGTGTTTAGTTGCAGTGTATTATTGTGGCAAAGTAGGAAGGTATATTAGACTAATATCTTTGCTCAAAGTCAAGTCACTTTCCCCAGATCCGTGAAAGGCACTCCACTGCTTATGTACTTTGTGTGAACAGTGTAAACAAATACTTTTCAGGTAAATTTGTTTCGTATTTTCAACTGTTTTTTCGCCAAAGTATCCGTATTTTCTCCAAATATCTGCATTCGAACCATTTAACATAAAGAATCACTTTAAAATAATATGTTTAGGCTAACACTTACTTGGTCGTTCCAACATCTGCATGCATATAGTACACAACTACTTTACAAGTACTTTTGGTTACCGTAAACATTATACATATCGAAATAGATTCGAATAATTATTTTGTTCAGAATGAGTAGGCGTTAGATTAGCTGGCACAGTTTGATATATTTATAATAGAATTTGTGTTGGCAACAAAATCAGCTTGTTTCAGGGCAATTGTTTAGTTTTCCGTAGGTTAAATGGGTCATTTGTCTGCCATCGTTCGAAAATACGGCTCGATAGTTTCTTTAAAATGATTGTGACGATTGTGAAAGCAATAGTGTTTGTAAGTGCATTTGTATAAGATTAATAAAGATATAAACAATATCAATGAAACAAGTTCAACAGAAAATAAAAACTTAAAGTTATGAAATATTACAATATTTATTTACGTACATGTCCTGTATCGAACAATATGTGTGTAAAATAATCCCTCGTTCGTCAATAATCAATTTAGCCGGCTTTATTAAGGTGAAAATTCTGCATTCGGAAATCGGTCGTGGGCTCGTTTTTATTCTGATAACCGAAACTGTTTAAAGTACGTGAGCCAGGTTGATTTCTAGTTGCACCAACCAAATATGACATGTTATGTGAAACCAAATAAGAACAATATAATTTTGTTTCAGCAACAAAGTATTTAAATTGTCCTATACAAACGTATAATTTTGTTGCGCCAAACAAACATGGTTTTATTAAAATAAACCTTTTTCTCATTGTGTATATTCCATCGCAAATTGTAGTGCTTTGACTGCAGTGTGCTCGGTTTTGGCATAACGACAGACTATTTAAAAACTTATTCTTATTAGGAAAGCATTATCTGATCATTTCGGAAGCTGGATTTAGGTGTATATAGTTTTATATTTATCAATAATGTTTTATAAAATGTTTCCTCTCCCCTTCCCGCGTAGTTTAGCCAGGTCGACATTCTGCGCCCACCCCATGTCGAGCCAGTTTGACGACCATGGGTAGTATTACACTGAAGAGCCAAACAAATTGGTACACGTGCCTTATATCGTGTAGGGCCCCCCGAGCACGCAGAAGTGCCGCAAGACGGCGTGGCCTGGACTCGATTAATGTGTGAAGGTATGCAGGAGGCAATTCACACCATCAATCCTGCAGGGCAATCCACAAATCCTATCTGCGCCAATTTGAGAAAGGGTTGCACGTCTGTCACGTTTAATGATTCTCGTCAGTCGTCGTTTGTCCCGTTCTTTCACGATCTTTTTCCGGCCGCGGCGATGTCAAAGATGTGGTATTTTTCCGGATTCCCGATACTCTCAGTACACTCATGAAATGGTCGTACGCGAACATCCAAATGTTGGGATGTAAAGCTAGTTCGCCTCCTCGTGGTGCACTCTGGGTAACGCTCAATGAACTAGCACTTACTGGCTGTCAGATAATCCTAGGATCTCCTGACTACAAGACACTTCGAAAAATGCATGATACCAGACAAAGAAAATGGCCCTTCTCAGGACCTTCTGACTAGAAAACTCGGACCTTTGGTTCGAATTTGTCACATAAATATAGTGAAAACATAAGCTATAATAAGAGTCAGTATTTATCAAAACTTTTAAAAGATGACAACATCGATCTAGTTGCCATACAGGAAACCCATTGCGTGACAGAAGAGCAACTGCAAAAAAGGGGTAAAATACCAAGTTATGAACTACTAGGTGCAACATACCACCGATCATACGGCGTAGCCACATATGTCAGGCAAGATATCGAGAACGCCTTTTGCATTTCCATTTCCACTGACGATAATATTCATAACGTTGTTACGAAAATCGGAAGCATTACCGTCTCCAACATTTATAATCCACCTGCTACATCCTGGCCAGCTCAAGTTATCAAAACACAACTCCACCCAGCTGTATACATAGGTGATTGCAATAGCCATCATGAGCAATGGAAGTACAGAGACTGCGACTCGAACGGGGACGCACTAGTAAAATGGGCAGAAGCCGAACACCTACACCTCTCGTTCGATGCTAAGGACCGATTTACGTTTAAATCAGCAGCCTGGAGACAGGAATATAATCCCGATCTATGTTTCGTCTCGTCTGACAACAGAGAGCAGCCCCTAGCAGTTTCACGAAAAGTCCTTACCGGCTTCCCACACAGCCAACACCGCCCAGTCATAATAGAAGTAGGGACACAAATCCCCCTAATCGCTTCTGTCCCTCGCCCAAGATGGAACTTCAAAAAGGCCAACTGGACTAAGTTCGCTACAGATCTAGATAAGTGCTTAGGCTGGATACCACCCACCAGCGGAAATTACTACTGATTTTTTGGCGCCGTAATAAGCACTGCCAAGAAGCATATACCAAGAGGGTACCGTAAAGAATATATTCCTGGCTGGTCCCAAAACAGTGAGGACCTGTATCAGAGCTTCCTCGAAACAGACGATCAAGAAATAGTGGATAGTCTCCATAGTCTGGATGCTGCAAGAAGACACCAATGGACCAAAACTGTGGAAAGCCTCAACTTCCAGACATCTAGCAGGCAAGCGTGGTCATTACTCAGAAAGCTAGGGAGTGGAACCCCCATACAACGGCAAAAGACGACAATAAGCCCAAATGCTGTAGCCTCGCATATAGTAGATACATCTAGGGCACCAAGGGACAAAGGCCATACAATCAAGGTCAAGCGAGATCTTAAAATCTTAAAAAATGAAGCAACACAAACCGAACACTCTCGCCCCTTTTCTAGTGAAGACATTTCGGAGGCTCTAAAGGACGTCACTTCAGGAAAGGCTCCAGGGTTTGACAATGTACACCCCGAATTTCTAATAAACTGTGGCAAGTACACTAAAATCTAGATGGCTCGATTCTTCACATATATAATGCAAACTGGTAACATTCCCCAAGAGTTTAAACGTTCTAAGGTAATAGCCATACTAAAACCAGGTAAGCCTGCAAAGAACCCAAAAAGCTACAGACCAATCGCCTTACTTTCTGTGAGCTACAAGCTACTAGAGAGACTCATTTATAACCGAATCAGCCCAAGAATACTTGAGGTGATCCCAATAGAACAGGCAGGTTTTCGGCCAGGACGAAGCTGTGCGGACCAAGTTTTATCGTTAACCACCCACATCGAAGCAGGATTTCAAAGAAAACTAAAAACTTCAGCTGCATTCATCGACCTCTCAGCGGCTTACGATACAGTATGGAGAGAAGGCATGATATACAAATTTCTTCGTGCAATCCCCTGCAAACCAACAGCACGCCTGATAGACAACATGCTCAACAATCGAATCTTTCAAGTGACTATGGGTACCGACATCAGTTCTCCCAAGAAACTTAAGAACGGCTTACCGCAGGGATCAGTGCTCGCTCCACTTATCTTCAGTCTGTATATCGCAGATATGCCGGAAACATCATCAAAGAAGTTCGGTTATGCCGACGATTGGGCCCTTACCATGAGTTGTAAATCAATCGAACTTTCTGAGGAGATCCTAACGAAAGACCTGGAAAAAGTGGGAAAATATTTCCGCAAATGGAGACTCCAACCTAATGCCTCCAAAACAGAGGTCACTTGCTTCCATCTGAATAACAAACTCGCTAGAAGGGAACTCAATATACGGTTTGAAGAAACCATCCTTACCCACAACAAAACACCAAAGTACCTCGGCATAACCCTTGATAGAACATTATCGTTTAAAGAGCATCTAACAAAAACTGCTGAGAAACTGAAAACAAGAAACAACATCATCCAAAAACTGTGTGGCACAACTTGGGGTGCATCGGCCGCCACTCTTCGATCTTCTGCCCTGGGTCTTGTTTTCTCGACTGCTGAGTACTGTGCCCCCATCTGGCTAAACAGCCCGCACGTACATAAAGTGGACATTCAGTTAAACAACACGATGAGAATGATTGCCGGCGTAATTAAATCAACTCCTTCACAATGGCTCCCAATACTAAGTCACATTCCACCACCTCATCTGCGACGAACAAATGCTCTTATACGCGAGTATAAAAAGATAATGGACAACAGAGACCTACCGATCCACCAAGATATTGAGGACGCCAATAATAATCGACTTCGCTCCAGAAAACCCCCACAAAATCGGCAAGGATTGCTGTCCATGAAGACTTCAATATAAGAGATGTATGGCTGCAATCATGGACTGCACACCAAAATAATAACATGCCATGCATTACTCAGGAACCACCAGGTTTTGATTTACCGCGCAAAACCTGGTCCACACTCAACAGAATTAGAACCCAACATGGCAGATGCGCATACTTTCTGCACAAGTGGGGCAGGCAACCATCCCCTCAATGTGACTGCGGAGAAGATCAAACCATCAGACACATTATTGAAGAATGTCCTATAAGGTCCTATAACGGTAGTCCTGACGACTTCCTGTTGGCAACTCAAGAATCGATAGATTATATCAATAGACTTGATGTTTGTTTGTAACTCTTAAAGTTTGTAATATTTTTAATGTCTATGTATTGTTCCATTTGTTTGTAACTCTTAAAGTTTGTAATATTTTTAATGTCTATGTATTGTTCCTTTTATAAGTGTCTAAATTGCCATACGATAAATAAAATAAATAAATAAATCCAAATGTTATCGCTACCTAGGAGATGTTATGTCCAATCTCTCGTGCGCCGACTATAACACTACGTTCAAACTCACTTAAATCTTGATAACCTGCCATTGTAGCAGCAGTAACCGATCTAGCTGCCGACCGCATCGCGTTACTGTGATCGGTTCCATACCTCTGTTATTTGCATACGCACGCCTATACCAGTTTTTTATTTTTGGCTCTTCAGTGTGTAAGCACATTGTGTTTACGAGAACTGCTGTGGTTGCGGCTTTGCAAGAGGACTTGCCGTTGGTAAGATGAAGTCAAATACGTAATAATATTGTGAGACACAGTTATGGAAATTGAAATGTCCCAATATAATCCTCTTTATCGAACATCCATTCTTTTACAAAGAAAATTCATAAACAATAAAAATAAAAACGAAGCGGCGAAAGTAATTCAATTTAAAAATGAAATTAATTTACACTTTTATTACCGGTAGGTGAATTATTGTTTGCGCTTTCTTCGAACAAACATTTTTTTAGATCAGCGTGGAGAACGAATCAACGAAATAAAATCCTTCAAATCTATACTGCAGAATAGAGCAGTTAAAAAGATAAAACGTGCGAAAGTCAGAGGCTTGGGTGGCGGGGAAATAAAAGTAATGGTTGCATTAAACCATTCGCGTCGACAAACAAGGTAAGTCGTGTGAAGTTCCACGCAAATGTGGGTTTATTTGCTCAAACTCTCTTCAACAAAGTGAAATGGGTGCTGTATACTGCCGAATATCGTGATATCTTTAGGAACCTGGCCGTTTCTAGAGGAAGATTCGTGAAACAGAAAGTGTTACTTCGTGTATTAGAAATTACAACAGGAAAATTGTGTGTCAACTACCGTCCCATGACGAAATAATCTCCATGAGATCACGAACTCTACTGCAGAGTGTGATGAAAGTGACCGAATTTGTTTTTCTTGAATACGTACTTCTTTGAAATCAGACTGACATGTGGCGCAGGTGGTTGGTGCGGCACCGGTCTGCGCTGCGAGAGGTTCTGGGTTCGAACCCCAGGCAAGGCATGGGTGTTAGCTTAAGCCAGGTAATAAGTACCTTTGTAAGCCATATCCTGATAAGCCTTCAGGCATAACAGTGGGGGACGTTAATAAGCTGTATACAATACATGGGGCACAGAGGACGGAAACCGTGATGTAAAGTTTGTAGATTGATCCATTTCGGCAATATAACACCGTGACTAATATACTCATTCACGGTAACTTCCAACTCTTCTTAGTTCCTGCTAAAGTTATCCTTTCACGCTATTCCTTTTCGTGCAAATAAAGCCTAGCTAAGTCTAGAAAATTACGCCATGTGAACAACGCACCATATTTGTGCGCATTCAGTTTTATAACATTGTGCATGAGAACTATTTCTTACTAAGCATTAGCAACACAACTATTTTCACCCTGTTTTATAAATGCTATTATAAATAAAATATTCATAATTTATATATATGTATTATAAGCAAAAATCTATTTAACCAAAAATAAAATAATTTTATGTATACAGAAGTATAAAACGCTTGTGATACGTAACGTATTTTGGAAACAACAAAACACGGCGTACATAGGGTTTGAGCCAAAAAGTGTGAAGATACTACGAATATACACTGAAGAGCCAAAAAAACTGGTATACCTGCCTAATATCGTGTAGGGCCCCCAAACATGCAGAAGTGCCGCAAGACGACGTGGCATGGACTCGACTAATGTCTGAAGGTATGCAGGAGGCAATTCACACCATGAATCCTGCAGGGCAGTCCACAAATCCAATCTGCGCCAATTTGAGAAAGGGTTGCACGTCTGTCACGTTTAACGATTCTCGTCAGTTGTCGTTTGTCCCATTCGTTTACGATCTTTTTCCGGCCACAGCGATGTCGAAGATTTGATGTTTTACCGGATTCCCGATATTCACGGTACACTCGTGAAATGATCGTACGCGAAAATCCAAATTTTATCGCTACCTCGGAGATGCTATGTCCCATCTCTCGTGCGCTGACTATAAAACCACGTTCAAACTCACTTAAATCTTGATAACCTGCCATTGTAGCTGCAGTAACCGATCTAGCAACTTTGCCAGACGCTTGTTGTCTTATATAGGCGCTGCCGACCTCATCGCGTTACTCTGATCGGCTCCATACCTCTGTTATTTGCATACGCGCGCATATACCAGTTTTTTTTGCTCTCCAGTGTATTTCATGCAAACCTCATGTAGGTACAGGCTTATAGATCCCCTCCAGCCCTAAAAATGTGTGTCTAAGAAGAGCCTGTAACGACTTTACTTTACCAAATATCACACTTTAATTATCAGTTCTCGGAAGTAGTTATAACAGTTAGTTGAATAAGTTAAATTTTTCAAAGAAACAGCCCTTTAAAATTGTAGAAACAGCACAGGTCTGTGGGTTTTTTGACAACTGAGGAACAAACAGAGTTTTTTTTTTGTATATACATATGTATTATATCCACGCGTAATAGGGGGCCCAATATTAAAGGAGAAAGGACTAAGTAAGAAGAAATTGTGTGTTTAGTTTAGAGAAGTGTAGCAACTCGACAGCAGCGACATGCTTGACTTCCCTTACCTTTTCTCAAACCATTTATTTCCCATGACTGAACACAAAGCAGAAATGGGAGCAGAAACATGCTCTCTGTAGGCAAATAAGAATTTACTGTATTAACTCCCTTCCCCCCTTTTTTCCCCGTCCACCCTGAACCCACCTTATCACTCTATACATATATGCAGAATTCCGTTTCACAGGGTTTTACTGTTGCCTTTAAGAGAAGTATTCATTAATTATGAAAAAATTTATTTATCAAACACTTCGAGACCAGTATCTTCAAGCGACTAAATGTGCATTAAAGTTTAAAGTTAGCATGCGTTCGTTGAATGTGTTCCTGTGAGTGGTGTTACTGTACGTATTGCTCAAGGTCAGCCAACAATGTGCTTCTACGAGTTAATAAAGTTATGTGAGAAATTTTTTGTAGCACACTAAGCATCTACGAATTCTTTTACGTGGGACTCTGAAATATGAATTTTACACGTGCGTAGTTTCTTGGCGCTTGTAGCGTATACGTGAAAACTGATATATATATATATATATATATATCTTACCTCGCCACTGGTATCGATCGAAATCGTTAACTAACGCTATTTTTTTTAGCTGATTTAACGTTTAGCCAATATAATATTGTTGCATGATTTCCGCTGTACATCGCTTCCCTTGCCACGTCCCGCTAGGATAAGCGAAACAGTGTGTCAATACCAGGCTAGTAAGCGATAAAGCAGGTGGTGATTTACAAAGGCAAGCCGCCGCATGCATTGTATAAAGTGTAGGGTTTGATAATAATTATTTCAAATGAATATCAATACTTTGCTGACACCAAATTTATCTAACGTGTAAAAATTATATATAATGTCTGAACCGAATAAGATAAGATGTTAATATTTAGTGAGAATATATAAAGTAAGGGGATGTGAGCTGTGTAGAGTCATAGAAACACAGTGTAACAGACGTAGAAACATATTTGACAAAAGAACACTCACAAAAAAATTTAATAAAACTCAAATATCAAAGATAGAAATAACATTAGGAAATAACTCTAATTTCTACTGGAAATCATAACTCAACAGAGTAGTTTTAAGCAAAGTGTAAAATTTCATCAATATTCTTGATGCCAAATTATCTGACAGGAAATGTGTAATCATTTTTCAAATAAAATCTCATTAGTGACCTTAACAACACTAGCCTCTCTCGTGACTGATAAAATCCATTAAGTTTAGACCTGGGAATAGAAAGTTAAACTTTCAACAGAAAAATTGTCAAATTGTGACTAGCTCAGGTTATCACAAAGAGATAATCCCAGGCTGTCCGTTGTTAAAGTTAGCAAGGGTTCATTTCAAGTTGAAATATTTGTCTCTGCTTCATAAAAAAATGTAAAAACTCGATGATTTAGCTTAATATAATTTAATTTCATGTAATCTGGACGTTATTGAAGTTCTGGGCGATCTGGTCGTCGGCAGTGGCATCCCCCCCTGGATGTAGCAGGACATCTTCTCGCGGGCTTCCCTAATTAAGCTGTCGGGCCTATAGTGGTATTACAGTACCAGCACATACATACCGCGATTGTTCCGCCCATTTAAAAGTGTAAAATATACCGGCTACCGATAGAGGCCTGCTTCTTATTATTCTTGCTCTCGCATATTCTTCTCCTTTGAGGTGCGATCTAGTGCCTTTATCTTAAAACTTAAGTTAAAATTTCTGCAGGCTGAACCCACGCGGGTCAGCGTCTTGCCATCGGAAAACAAGATGGCTAAAATCTCGATCAAAAAGCCAACTTAAATAACGCCGTCTAAAACTGACCAACCACGAAAGTGCTAGAGGCAACAATTACTCATCACGTCACTTAGTAACTATGGCAATGGATCAACAACTGCTCAGAAACTGGTACCTTCTAAACGCCTAACAAAAACTGCAAAATGAAAAATCATATCAAAGTGTTGCAAAACAAAATAAAATCTGGAAATTATATGAGCAGTGAATTTACAAACTAATTAACGTAATTAAAGTGTCAATAAAAATAACATAAATTAAATCAGATTACGTATTAAAAATACACAAACAAGTAAATAATAAAATTATGCACATGGCCCAAATTTTCGAAGTTACGCCGCGATAAGCCTATCGCGACTCATGCACCCGGACCTTAAGCGGGTTTAATTTCTGGAGTTAGTTTTAAAAGAATGTTCTGATCAACGTCCTTGTCTCTCTCAGCGTGACTCGGGGTGAGGGGAATCTTCTAGATCGGGCCAGAGAAACTACTTAAGCCGTGACGGGTCTCCGAGCTGACAGTTTCAGAGTTTGAGGATTGTGCGACGTTAAGCGCCGGGTGTTCGAAGACAGCGGGGCAACGAGCCAGCAGTGCGTCGAGTGGCGGCGAGAGTAACCAGCGATATAGTGAAGTCTGCGGACTGCGAGCGTCGGTATATTATAGAGTGTAGAGTGAAGTGAGACTGACGGGCGAGATTAATGAATTGGATGCGTGAGTGTAAAACATTTGTAATGATGGCAACAGACAGCTTTGAACATTCAGGGTTTTACCATTTTAGTTGGTTAATAATCCCCAGAGCACTATATTGGCAGTTGTGCTTTTATTAGCTTCCCCGGAGATAGGGTAACATTGATAAGGACTTTAAGAGAATCGAGATAGACTTTGAATACTGCGCACACTGGAAATAATACGCGCAAAAGTGGTGCGATTTAGGGAACTGGTTTCATNTTGAGATAGACTTTGAATACTGCGCACACTGGAAATAATACGCGCAAAAGTGGTGCGATTTAGGGAACTGGTTTCATAAATCGCACCATGGGTTGCCAAAATCGCAATGCGCATTAAATGCATATATATTGGGTAAGTAAATTTCACAAATATTACAAAACCAGGTACAAGGACATTAACATACGAAGGCTGTGTATAAAATAGGCCTAATATATGGTNATGTAATCTGGACGTTATTGAAGTTCTGGGCGATCTGGTCGTCGGCAGTGGCATCCCCCCCTGGATGTAGCAGGACATCTTCTCGCGGGCTTCCCTAATTAAGCTGTCGGGCCTATAGTGGTATTACAGTACCAGCACATACATACCGCGATTGTTCCGCCCATTTAAAAGTGTAAAATATACCGGCTACCGATAGAGGCCTGCTTCTTATTATTCTTGCTCTCGCATATTCTTCTCCTTTGAGGTGCGATCTAGTGCCTTTATCTTAAAACTTAAGTTAAAATTTCTGCAGGCTGAACCCACGCGGGTCAGCGTCTTGCCATCGGAAAACAAGATGGCTAAAATCTCGATCAAAAAGCCAACTTAAATAACGCCGTCTAAAACTGACCAACCACGAAAGTGCTAGAGGCAACAATTACTCATCACGTCACTTAGTAACTATGGCAATGGATCAACAACTGCTCAGAAACTGGTACCTTCTAAACGCCTAACAAAAACTGCAAAATGAAAAATNACTATGGCAATGGATCAACAACTGCTCAGAAACTGGTACCTTCTAAACGCCTAACAAAAACTGCAAAATGAAAAATCATATCAAAGTGTTGCAAAACAAAATAAAATCTGGAAATTATATGAGCAGTGAATTTACAAACTAATTAACGTAATTAAAGTGTCAATAAAAATAACATAAATTAAATCAGATTACGTATTAAAAATACACAAACAAGTAAATAATAAAAATTATGCACATGGCCCAAATTTTCGAAGTTACGCCGCGATAAGCCTATCGCGACTCATGCACCCGGACCTTAAGCGGGTTTAATTTCTGGAGTTAGTTTTAAAAGAATGTTCTGATCAACGTCCTTGTCTCTCTCAGCGTGACTCGGGGTGAGGGGAATCTTCTAGATCGGGCCAGAGAAACTACTTAAGCCGTGACGGGTCTCCGAGCTGACAGTTTCAGAGTTTGAGGATTGTGCGACGTTAAGCGCCGGGTGTTCGAAGACAGTGGGGCAACGAGCCAGCAGTGCGTCGAGTGGCGGCGAGAGTAACCAGCGATATAGTGAAGTCTGCGGACTGCGAGCGTCGGTATATTATAGAGTGTAGAGTGAAGTGAGACTGACGGGCGAGATTAATGAATTGGATGCGTGAGTGTAAAACATTTGGAATGATGGCAACAGACAGCTTTGAACATTCAGGGTTTTACCATTTTAGTTGGTTAATAATCCCCAGAGCACTATATTGGCAGTTGTGCTTTTATTAGCTTCCCCGGAGATAGGGTAACATTGATAAGGACTTTAAGAGAATCGAGATAGACTTTGAATACTGCGCACACTGGAAATAATACGCGCAAAAGTGGTGCGATTTAGGGAACTGGTTTCATAAATCGCACCATGGGTTGCCAAAATCGCAATGCGCATTAAATGCATAGATATTGGGTAAGTAAATATCACAAATATTACAAAACCAGGTACAAGGACATTAACATACGAAGGCTGTGTATAAAATAGGCCTAATATATGGTACTAAAAAGATAAACTATTTTTATTATATAACCAAATGAAATAGTGTAATACTGTATATATAAAATCGCTTAAATAACGAGTTGTTCTTAGCCTAAAACAAATTATGGTCTAAAGTGACAGGATCTGTGTAGGCTTAGGTCCTATGAGTAATGGAAAATCTTCGTAATAACATACAAATTGAGTAAGCACAAAGAAAAACAAATTCCCTATAGCTAACGGTATTAGGATTCAAGGCTTAATTTATCAGCAAATGTCGCAAACAAACACTGTTTCTTGTTTTGTAATGTCAGTGCACTGTTCATGAGCCCATTTTTGAGGTGATGTACATTGCGCCATATATTCTAACACAGTTTCTTGACATATGAAGTAAAGCCGGTCGTCTTCACGAACCTCTACCACAACATCTTCCGCTATTGCAAGACCTTCAACTTTCTTCGATGTTGATGGGTGAACCACTGGCTTTATGACTTTCCTTTTGGGCTCTTTGCCGTAAGACTCAGTTCCTGATTTAGTTGTGCTTTGTCCTGTTGTTTGTCTTTTAGTTATTTTAAGCGCCCCTTTTACTTTCATATGCTGGAGTTGAATGGAATAGATGTAAACACTTCAGCTCTTTGTTTACCTTTCTTCAGCCTTTTCCCCTTTTCGGGTGGGAGTTCTGGCAAAGAGCTTACTTACTCTACTTTCACTCAGTCTTCTGGCAGAACAATTCCCCACTTCAGTTGTTTTTGTGGTTGATGCAGGGATGTTTTCTTGGGCAGATGCTAATTGCTCTACTTGCAATTCGTGTTGGTCAGCAGAAATAGCTGTCGTTGAATTCTCTTCAATTTTGTCTCTGTTGCTTGCTTGTGAGTGGACGGTTGATGGGATAAAGTATATGTAGGTGGAGACATTCCTATATACAGGCCATATTCCAGTGACTTTGAAACCACTCATTGCATTACTCAATGTGGCTGCTCTGCTGTATGCCTCTGAAATAAATCCAGCAACTTCAAACTGAGGGATAGGTGGCTCATGAATTCTTAGCCCCTTGCATACTGCTTCATCACAGTAGGATTCGAAAGGTTTAAATATATACACATCGAGTNCTCATGAATTCTTAGCCCCTTGCATACTGCTTCATCACAGTAGGATTCGAAAGGTTTAAATATATACACATCGAGTTACTGTAGTCGATATGTTGTATGCACAATAAGTTGAAGGAGTAAAACACAATTTGCGCTTTCTAACTGAATAGAGTCCACATTTGTTGAGTGTGTTGTGTGGCCATCCAGAACCAACAAAACTTTATCTCCCACTGACGGCTTTGCATATGCAATGAAATGTTCCAGCCATTCTATGAAGAGCTCAGTGTTTATGTAACCTGACCCGGAAATTTCAACAATACTTCCTGTTGGGATCCCAATTTTCAGTGAAGTATGCATCCTGAAGCCTCTTGAATATTATCATGGGTGGAACATAATTCCCACTGACACTAGTGCAACAGACGAACGTCGTGTTGATTCCTGGTTTAACCACTCGAAACGCTACCTACTTGGTGTTATCCTTTTTGTGCTACTACCTTTGGTGATTTTCTCTGCATTGTCGAGCAGACAGATTCGTCAACGTTAAAGATGCGCAAAGCATTCAGTACATTTTCGTCGACAATCTTTTGCAGCATATTATAAAATAGAAATAAATTGTCTTCGTTAAAACCTCTTCTCCTAGCAATGGAAACATCTTCAGGTTGCTGTAAACTTAAATTGGGATGTCATTTCATAACTGAATAATACCATTTTTTACCCGCCATTTTCTTCTCTTTGTTGAAGGGATTAACTAAACGGGGATTGGCTTCAAGTTCTTGAAAAGCTAACATTTTAATATCAGTTATTGAAAGGCCAAACATACTCTCTTCAAAATGTACAATTACATGCACTATCTCTTCTTCTGCATCTGGCGGTAGCGCTGTCTCTCTGCTATTCCTTGGCACGGTGATGCCACAGTTCACTCCGCGCCTAACTTCTCGCAAATGCAGTAAGAAAATCTTTTTTTGAATTTCACATTTTNGGTGATGCCACAGTTCACTCCGCGCCTAACTTCTCGCAAATGCAGTAAGAAAATCTTTTTTTGAATTTCACATTTTCATCAACATTCGTTCACTTTGAGTGTCCCTTCTTTAAATTCCTCCAGAGAACGTAACATCTCATCTTATCTCCACTTCCCATACTGCCTTTTCACCATTAAAGATGTATACCGAATCATACAGCAGAACCACATTCTCATTAACTAGACTCCTGATACGATTCGCGCAACTTGGTATGGTGAGATTTAAAAAAACTCTATTTTATGAATTTAGACTTTCCAAAACTACGTGTTTCGACCGAGCTAAATAAAATTGATATAAACCTGTTCTCGAATGTATTTTACTATTATGTAATAATAGTAGTTAACGTATCTCACCTTCTTACCTGTTGCCTTACAAAGTGTATAAAAATTACNTTTACTATTATGTAATAATAGTAGTTAACGTATCTCACCTTCTTACCTGTTGCCTTACAAAGTGTATAAAAATTACGTAAAAAACAGACACGTTTTATAAACACTTGCTCGACATGCACAACTTGAACAACAGCTCCCAAAACACTGATGCATCATAGGAGTGCCCTCTATTTCCGTTCAAGCTTGCTACACAGCGCTCAAACATAACTAGTATATTTTAAATCTTGGTGGTGCGATTTGGGAACCGGTGCGATATCGGCAACTCTACCCTACAGTAAATTTAATTTTTTTTTTAATAAATGATGGAATTTTTACTGTTGGACTATTCCTAACTGACGTTTGTTACTGCATCGAATAAGTTGCTATAATTTCGTATTAATTTGCGTTGTTGGCGTGTTTCTACAAGTAATTATTAATTTTGAAACTTAAAACGTTGAAAGCGTATGCCACAAAATGTAAAAAAAAAAAAAAATTTTAACTGGCGTAATTTTCGACACCCATTTCTGAGAGATCTGTAAGTTTTCCAATGAATGTTTGCTAGCAGTGGGATAGTGTTTTCACTAATTAGGATTAGCAACGAAATATTATAACTTGTTGAATTACAGGGACTACTGGTTTTCGCTAAAACTTCGATTTCATATATTTATATCTACAGTTTTCTTACTTTACTAGCCGCGTCTCTGTGGGAGGACGTTTTGATGTAGGCTATTCACGGTAAAATGAGCATTCTTGAAAGCCCTGCTCAAGATCTACTTGTATGCACATTGTGTAGCCTTCCAACATAAGTGAAATTAAGGCCGTTTGTCAATTGTTAGTAGATACTTGTTAAGTATTTACATATTCCCACTTGTGTGTACTTACCCAGACTATTGGGGCGGCTTTTGTCTGGCTGTGCCTGACTCGTCGCACAACCTGGAGTAAATAATACCAACTACTAGGAAGTAAAAACGGGTTTTATCATTCTGAGCTAACAACTATGGCTTTTGCTGTAAATAAAAATGTTGTGTCCTATGTTGGTTGTCTTTTTTTTCGTTTATGTATATGGTGTTGTTTGGTGTTGTTGCAAAAAAAATAACAATAACGCATTTTTCATGTGTAACAGATACGTTATTACTAACGCTGAAATATTGTTGCACATTGGTCGCTTCGTAGAGCAATAAGACGGCGGTCAGGTGAAACCGTTAAATTATTTCAAACGTAAATATTTTACCAATTTGCTCATTACTACATATTTTGTATCCATTAAAGAAAAACAGAAAGCAAGTGAAATCATCTCAGTATTCAAAAATGTTTCCCTGATACTTTATGCTCAATTTGAGGACGATTGATCCCTGCGGTTTTGGATTTTTAGTTTTATATCAGTAACCTGGCAGAGTTGTGTTTTTTTATCCGGCTCACAGAGCATGCGTTCTAGCTAGTACACTTCCTGAAACCAACACGTTACGATTTCTCTTCCTGATATAAACGCTGTTGCCGTTCGCAGCGCAGCGGCTACAGAACTCGTCTGCCACAGAGGCGGGGTCGCCCCGGATTTTCGCACAGTGGAATCGCGCCGGACGATACCGCTAGTCGGAGGGTTTTCTCGGGGATCTCCAGTTTCCCTCACCCTTGCGTTCCGCCGCCGCTCCATTTCCACCTCGCTTCACCCTCATCGGCTCTCAAGGCCTCGTTGTTAAAAGCTGCCCAAGATATCTCCACTCCACGTCCGCGCGGGTCGATGGTCGACGCTCCAATGAAGAGCTAGGAAACCGCAGGTTTATTAATTTTGATCCGCTCTCTCCACACGACTGCCGCGCCCCCTCGCGGCCACACATCCCGTCCCGTTGAGGGTCAGGTGAGTGGGAAGAGTATACCGTTAGAGATAAGGGCCCGACATTAGGAGCAGGCCGCGCAACATACTCTCACGCCGCTAACATACCGCATTGTGTAGCGGCCTGAGGAGGGAAACGGAGGTCTGTAGAAACGTGAGCATTTACTACATCCGTTCCTACGTGATAGCTTGTACTACTCCGCTGCAGAGTACGTGGCGCCTAAATACACGGGAGAGACATGGCTGCGAGGATCCTTTGATGTGGGCGTACACATTCACTTATTGGCTGCGGTGAGCTCTGGGAACGGGCCTCGAGTGTGTGCGGCTGCTGATTAATGCTACGCGGCTGGGCTGCCGGCTGGTGATGCCAGGTGAGGATTGGCGAAAAACGTTCTATATTTCGCCGACCAGTGACGACGTTTTGCAGTCATCTATGTCTGGAGTTCGCGGCATACGCTGCTGTTTCACCTTTGCGTTCATTTAAATACTATATTCTTGAAATTTACTGGTTGTACTACTGCTCGCTAAACAATCAACTATCAGAATCACATCCCCTTCTCTTCCATGTCATAAAAACCGTATTTACTTTAGTTACGTATTTGTCATGTAGGGAATTCTCCACACTTCTCACTGAATATACTAATCAGCACGCTTTTCTGTCTGCTCGGAAGACACTCAGTTATTTTATGTTTTTCGACATGTGGCCACACTGCAGTCAGCCCGAACCGCCACGTCCGCTGTCTTTAACAATACTGGTTACCTGATGCAATTTTTACCTCCTAAAAGAACAAACAAAAGTAGTTCCGAGCTGCAAGCAGATGCGCATTTGCTCGCACACGAAGTTTTTGAATAGTAAATATCATTAAAAATGTCATTAAATTACTCCAGTAATAACTTGAATTACTACCATTCCCTTCAGAAATTACAAATTATCGTTGGAACTACTTTCTGCCGCTCTCATTTCGTGAATCGACTATCCATTCAACGGCTCTCGCTTTGTCACTGTCAGTGTTGACTTCTGCTCCCACCTGTGAGTGTACCGAATATAACAACTGTAGAAACAAAATTAAGACGTCCGTATGAAAGTTAACTCCAATTTAATTTTCAGAAACATCATATTACACGATTAAATAATGTATTCACAGACATTATGATACTGCGGCGAAAATAGTCGAATACAGTTTGCTGATCGATCTGTCAAATAGCGAAGTTGTCCAGGTGTTATAACGCCCGTTGATCCTGCACAAACAAGATCTTAAGTATTATAGTCATTAATTTCCATGCTCAACAAAAATTACGTTAAAATTAGGTTTTGAGCTGTGACAAAATGGTTCAATCGGATGATACTGCCAGATATACTCCTGGCAATAATCCTGGACGATAAAATGTGATGAGCCTTGGAAGTGTAAAAATAAAATTTACGGGCGTTTCTATATATGTGTGTGCAATATTTATGACTGCACATGACTGCAGACTGGGAGACTTGGAGTTTTATTGCCTTTCGCTCAATGATTGCCTCCTTTTTTTTTCTTTATTGCTAACGGCTTCTAAAAATTTCGAGTCAATTCCGTGTTTTAATTTAGGAAAGGGAGAAACAAGGTTGATTTGAACTTAACCTCTCTGTCGTAGATCTTGTTTATTGATTTTGGCTATTTAATTGCTGCTGATACCGTGTCAAAAACTGGAAATTACAAGTCCACTCATTCATTATATTCCATTGTGGATGTATGGTTTTTTTTTTATCCAAAATCTAGCGGTAGTTTTACATTTATTTGGGCTGATATTACATAGGGATAGATTAGAACACTCCTTGTAATTTATACAACAGATCTTACATACAGAAAACACTTTTTTTCGTATTCTTTCACAACCGCACTGAAATAACGGTGTAAAAGGGATATGAGAAACTTGAAACTGTACTGTAACCGCACTTAAACATTTATTTGTTTTCAGCAGAATAAAATTTTGAATTTCTGATATTTGTTGTGACTTTTTAAATGTATTTTCTACCATTCAAAATAACTTTCTCTGCGCTGCATGGTGGACATCAATAACCCAAAAATTATATTCTAATATTAAAATATATTTTATTAATCTCTATAGTGTTAAATATTATTTATTTTTTGTCTATATTAAAAGATATTCGAAGAAACGCTTTAGTAGTTTCATGAATTGACTGGTATAAGTCAATTTGTTTGACGAGTAAAGTGTGTAGTCATAATTGATGAGTTTTCAGTATTTTTAATTCTGAACAAGAACATTGACCATGAATATGATACTTATGAGATATAAAAATAGTTAAAAGTGCGATTTTGACGTTTTTACGCAAATTTTGAGAACTAAAGCTATTTCTCGTAGTTGGTTGCAGTAATCGTGTAATTTTTTTAATTAACTTACATTCTAATGTTACTTAATACTTAATTAGATTACTCTTGTAGTAACTTTGTTTTTCACCCGTTTGTAGTTTGAATACTGCCACAATAAAATACTTCCTTGTTACATGTTAACTTTGGGCTCACTAAATAAAACAAACGGTGAAGAAGAGCCGATTACTTACGTGTAGTCAATTACATTCAGAGTAGATATCTCACAATAAAATATTTTTCCAATACCCACTTATATTTTTAAGCAGATTGTGGACTGGAAATTACTTTCACTTCGCGCTACATCACAGAAGTCTGTCGTGAGGCCTGTACTTCTAAGGTTTCATCGAAAACCAATGCGGCGCTTTAATTGTGTAATTTTCGAAGCGAAAATTGCATCGTCCTACAAAATGGTTTCATTAATGTAACTGTAGTGGTGTATATATGCTGAAGATAATGTATTTTAAATGGGAGTGTGTGGCTGCGAGTCTTCGGCTCGACTTCGGAAGTGCTCGGCAGGCCTCGGAAGATCTGGGGACCCCTACTTCGGTTTGACTCGGGGTTGCTGGCCTACCCGGAGGAGCTCAGTGGTTACGTCCACCAATCCGCTAAGCATATGTGTCTGTTTCTGGCAGCCATATTACTTTTATAGGCGTAGGTTATGACAAATCGAATATCTGTATTTATTATCCAATTATAAAATTATTATGTTTTCATCTAACAGAGCACCTACGCATAAAATGTACACGGTATACAATTTTTGCTTACCATGATTATCGGATTTATTAAGTAAATGTAAAATAACTTATGTAATTACAAGGTGAATATTTTAACAAATAAGAAATTAAGCTGTTTTTAAAATTCGTATCTGCATCGACTTTTGCGAAACCATGCAGGACTATTTCTCCCTCTGTCACTTTCCCTTTTTCTCTCTTCCTCTCTGCCATTACATCTCTCTATCTATCTATCTATCTCTCTCTCTTTCTTTCAGCTTCTCCATTCACACCAGTTTACCATCAAATCTATATATTTAACTTGAACAATTTTAATTCCTTGAGTTGCATTTTTTAATTCATGACGATAATTCGTACGGTTTTTTTTAGCAATGATTGTCTTAAAACCGACTAGCTGCCGGCCTCGAGTCGCGCTGTAAGTATAGTACGGCTCCTGATAACCCCGTCTGTCAAGACATACATGCCAAACATTAAAAATATGAAAGGACAGCGCAAACACATTAAAATAAATATATGTAAAAGCCTCAATCAAAACTTTTTTTTAAAGTTACAAATTCGTACTTTTTAGCACCTGGAAAATAATTTCGAAGCATTTACACCATAGGTAGCGAAATGTCACTAGCAATCATTGCCACTGAAAAAAATACCGTCTATTATTATTTTTAATCCAGAGGGGAGATAAATAGTCCTATGCAATTGGGGTTGGCACTTCGGTGTAAATGCACACTGGGGAAAGGCACTACTGCTAAAGTGTATGCCTCTTTCCCCATACTTCCATGCTAGCCTTCCGTGTGTTTTTTTAGGAACAAGCAAGGAGCATGGTATTTTTTCTCCTATGCAGGTGTATATTTTAGAGTTTGCCGTGGGCACAAGCAGCAGTAGGGAGTTGGCATCCAGCAGGGCATCGAAGGCCAGCTCCTCGGCTATGAGACGTATGTCCAGCATAAAATGACAATGCGAACATGCATGCATGAGCACTCGCCTCTTTCATTTATAATATTTGCCATAATTTCTAGATTGAGTGTGCTGGTGGAAATAAATATTTATTGACGAGATGCCACAATGCTTGATCGTGACATCTCAGGTTCTACATAGGGCGATTATGATCGCCCAGCTTCATAGTTCATTTGATGAGAGATCGCCTTCCCTTTCCTGACCTTCGTAGCTTTCGTTCTGGTAAGTTATTTTATGCTACACTGCCCGCTCACGAGTGGCTGTTGGTCACGTAACAATCAAGCTCAGGAGGTATAAAAGACAGGCAGAATCGCGTATCGTCTCAGTTCTTCGTCTGACGTGACAGGTGACAGAATGTTTTCTCTCTCCTGACCTCCTTAGCTCTTAATACGTTAAGTTTTTTACTCCAGAATGCTCGTTCGCGATTGGCTGTTAGGTTAAGCAAGTATATAAGGCGGGCAGATTCATGCATTGTCTCAGACGAGCCGAGCTGCTGTGGGATGAACATCGTGCTTGTGGCTGCTCTCTCTCAGGAATCTGCGGGCCCCTTGGGACTGGCGAAGGTGAGGACTTCTGCGGGTGCGGCAGGACTGCAGCAGCTTGGGTGCGGCGACTATTCCGCGACTCGTCGCGTTCCCAGGTGGTGGATAGGGGATCCACAGGCTCTGGGGTGGCTGGGAATACTCTAATACCAGCCCACGGACCAACTGGCATGTGCGAAAGCGCCGTCGTAGTGGACCTCGGGAACCTGGGTACGAAGCAAATCGTGCAGGAGGCAGCTCAACGCTCAAGGCGGGGGAGGAGAGGTATCTCGAGTTGCCACGGGCGAAGTGTAATGAACCTCACTTCTGAATTCTGTGGGCTGCTGACTGCGGATGCGTGAGGAATGGAATGGAATGGAATGCGTCTGACCTCGGAAGTTTCCTGCCATCAGCCTTCACTCTTCGGCCAGCTGATTCGCCATCAGGCCTGGAAGGTCCTGGATATAACGCCGAGTTTGAACTCACCCCGACCGAAGGACTACTTTGGAGGATGGGGAGTGAGTGGTTCCCCTGTCAGGACTTCCCGCCTTCACCCACAGCGTGGAGACCCTGATGTCAGCGCGGAAGAGCGAAGATGGAGTAGGTGCCCAGTTGACTGAGCTGCCCAGTTTTCCGACGCACTCGACGAGAAGCAGGAGGGCCCTGCATTCAACAGATGCTGTCAATATTATTGCGCTGGTTCACCTGCACAGAAATGTTGAGAGCAGTTCAAACTCAAGGGCACTTGCGCCCACAGCCCCACCCCTCTCTCTTCTAGATTTTCAACTCCACATAAAGAGCATGGAATACACACCTGCTGCCTTCTGTAGTATTTTCAGTAATGCATGAATACGCTTTTTACATCTTTCCTGTCGGGAGGCGTTTTACGGTGCCGCTCATGGTCCGAATTGCGGATATCGCTGCCTTAATCTGTCTCTGCCGCGATGCACGCCTCCTTGCATGAAATTCCCTCTTCTGTAGGCGTATGGGGCCTAGCCCGGAGACGCATTTAAAATCCCGTCCCTACCTCGGACGTACACAAAATACACTGAACAGCAAAAAAACTGGTACACCTACCTAAGCCGCAAGACGACGTGGCATGGGCTCGACTAATGTCTGAAGGTATGCAGGAGGCAATTCACACCATGAATCCTGCAGGGCAGTCCACAAATCCATAGGAGTGAGAGGCGGTGAAGGTCTCTTCTGAACAGCACGTTGCAAGGTATCCCAGATATGTATGCTCAATAATGTTCATTTCTGGTGATTTAGGTGGGCAATGGAAGTGTCTAAAGTCAGAGGAATGTTCCTGGAGCCACTCGGTAGCAACTCTAGACGTATGGGTTGTCTCATTGTCCTGCTGGAATTGTGCACGTCCGCCGGGATGCACAATGGACATGAATGGGTACAGGCGATCAGACAGGATGCTTACGTATCTGTCACCTTTCAGAGTCGTATCTAGACGTATCAGGGGTCCCATTTCACGCCAACTGCACACGCCCCTTACCATGACAAAGCCTTCAGCAGCTTGAACAGTTCCCTGTTGACATGTTGGGTCCATGGATTCATGAGGATTCAATTGGAAACGAGACTCGTCAGACCAGGCAACGTGTTTCCAGTTATCAACAGTCCAACGTCGGTGTTTGCGGACCCAGGCGAGGCTTAAAGCTTTGTGTCGTGCTGTCAACAACGGTACACGAGTGGGCCTTTGGCTCCGAAAGCGCATATCAATGATGGTCCGTTGAATAGTTCGCAAGCTGGCACTTGTTGACGCCCCAGCACTGAAATCTGCGCCAATTTGAGAAAGGGTTGCACATCTGTCACGTTTAATGATTCTCGTCAGTCTTCGTTTGTCCCGTTATTTCACGATCTTTTTCCGGCCGCAGCGATGTCGAACATGTGATGTTTTACTGGATTCCCGATATTCACGGTACACTCGTGAAATGGTCGTATGCGAACATCCAAATGTTATCGCTACCTCGGTGATGCTGTGTCGCATCTCTCGTGCGCTGACTATAACACCACGTTCAAACTCACTTAAATATTGATAACATTCCATTGTAGCAGCAGTAACCGATCTAGCTGCCGACCGCATCGCGTTACTCTGATTGGTTCCATACCTCTGTTATTTGTATACGCACACCTATACCAGTTTTTTTGTCTCTTCAGTGTATTATCCAGGAATACATTTTACGTGTCTGTTTTCGAAATTGGCTTAAATATTTATATAACAATTTTATTGCAAAACAAAACAAATTCGCTTGTTTACTTTTATCATAGGTATCAATTAATATATTTCCTCATTGCACTATATTCTTTTTTAAATATTCCATAGTCGCACGGTGTTTAGAGCGAAAAACGAGACTGTCAGGGTGTGTGGTAGACGTGGCCCGGACTCGTGGAGGGGAAGCGGTGGTGTAGTGGTCAGACGACACGCCTCCCATCTAAGCGAATCGGGTTCGATTCCCGGCGGGGTCGCACACGGAATTTTCGCACGGGTGGGGGGGGTGGCGTTTTGGACGATGCCGCTTGCCTGTGGGTTTTCTCGTTGATCTACCGTTTCCCGCGCCGCTTGCATTCCGGCGCTGCTCCACACTCGTCAGCCGTCGTGTTGAGAGCGGCCCGAATTTCTCCGCTCCGGACTCGTGGACACAAGAGGATCACGACGTCGCCAATCTCCACGACGCGACGCGAAGGAACGTAGGCAAATCCGCTGAGATAAGTGGGCGGTGCCGCGCCGTCGTGGCTCGAGCCGTGTTTTGCCCGCGTCCGCTCGGGACTACCTCTGGCGTGTAGCGGGGAGCCCGCCGCTTTAATTAAAACAAGCACGGACTGCTGGGCCTCGCAGGGGCGGGAATGCACGCTGCAGTCGAGGGGCTAAGCCGTGGTCGTGTTGCTCTCGAACATGCCCTGCACCGTAGTAACACCCACATAACTACTGCTTTGTTACGTTCCACATACCCAACTACAAAAAAGGAGTCGAGGAAAGTACAATGAACAGTAAAACACTAAAGAAATTAAAATAACTAAATAATTAATTGCACTTGTAACAACCGAATACAGTAAAGTATAATTTTAGCGTAACTCAGGACATGTATAGGCCTGCAAACGGGATTACATGGAGAGAAAGATATTGTTTAAGATACCGAACAAAATTATTTGAATGATTGAAGAGATTTGAGCTGCTGTTATCACAGGGGTATTTAGAGCCGATGGAGGTGAAGTGCGGTGAGTATGGAATGAAAGGGCGGGGGAAACGGGAGTTACCCAAGAAAAAGCACCGACCAGTGGCATCGTCCGGCACGATTCCCACTTGCGAAAATGCGGGATTGACCCAGTCGGGGATTAAACACGTTTGGCCTCGGCGAACCGCAGTCGAACCGCTCAGCCACGACGACCCCTCGAAAATCATCTACTTGTTAAATATTTCACACAAATATTTGGCATGTACTTCAACCAAGCAGCTTGGATACCGTAGACATTATCCAGGTTGAGTGTGATTTATATATTGTTCGGAGCGAATAAGCATTTTGGTAGTTGGAACAGTTGTATATATTAATTATTAAATAATGAACGGTTGCAACAAAATCAGCTTTTTCCAGAACCGGGATTTTTTTATTGGCAGTGTATTAATCGGGTAATATTCTTTTATTTCGTTAGGACACCAATTGTGCTTATTAGTGCATTCATTGTTTCTTAATAGTGGTATAAAACGAACTAAATTAAACAAGTTCTACAGGAAACAAGTAAGTTAAGATGTAAAACTTGATAATATTTATTTATTTACATGTCATCTGTTAGAAAAGTACATATTAAAAAACTTTCCTATTTCGTTAGTAGTAATTTTAACCGAGGTTGCCAAGGCGTGGCGTTTGGGCGTAAAAGTTCCGGGTTCGAAACTTGGTCTTGCCATTATTAATTTTTTTATGATGACCGATATTAATGTATGTAGAACTAAAAGTCTTTGGTTGCACCAACGAAATCTTACAATTTTGTGGCAACTAAATGTGAAAAACATAATAACTTGGTTTTAACCACAAAATATTTTATTGTCTCTATACATGCATTTAGTTTGGTTGAGCCAAACCAACTTTGTTTTAGCCAACAAAATCTTTTTCTCAGTGCAGTGTCCAACAATGCCGGAAAAATTACGACTTTAATACGTTCGTCCTATGGACAGATCCAACTGCAAAAGAAGCCGAGGAAAATACAATGAATAATAAAACACTACATAAATTAAATAACTGAATAATTTACTGAACAGCTATAACGACAGACTGCATTAAAGTACAATTTCAGCATTTCTAATATAAAAGTAGGGCAGTTGTAAAACTAGGTTTAATAAGGCAGCAGCCCGTGGAGGCTGTCAAACGGTGAGCGAAGGTTCAGTATTAAAAAAGTAAGTGCCTTGAGAGACGTCTTCTTACGAAAAACATCTAAGAAACGTTTTACACTCTAGGACGACTTTCCTTTTTTACTCTGTTTCTACCCCATTCAGATTCAATGTGCACTATAGTGTATATAACGCACAAGAAGTGTTATTTTGGCCGGTCCACGGCAGTGCGAGGCTCAACGCACAGTGATCTCCCCTTTTGGAAACTGATTTGTAAACAGTCTTACTCTCCTAAGTTATGAAAGGTTCTTATTTCTACATGTGACAACGAATCCAACAACTCATTGTTTCAGATAACATCACAAGTGATGTATCGGCTTAAATAACAGTTCGTTTCATTAAATGTATTATGTGCAACACCTGAAACCATAAAGTAAATATGGTTTGGAAGGGTTAACATGTGCATGGCGTAAAAGGATATCCTCGACAATGTTATTTTTAGGCACGAAATCTCCGGTACGGGGTACTAAAACTAGTAAAGGAATCCACGCACATGCAGCTTGAAACGACAGTTACCGCTGAGAGTCGTTTAGAGGCTAGTTGCTGACGGTAAGACTGCACGTGAGTTCAGTGTCTTGCGTGCGTATAGAGTTCACGGAGGTATGTGTCAAGCGTGCCTAGGTCGCCTTTAGTGGTCTCGCGCCTCTAGACTTCGGACGTACAAACTACCCCCCCTGTGGACGGCAACCCACGACAGGTATCATGGGATTGAAGAGCCTAGGTCAAGTGAGGAAGAAAATGGACTGTCCATGTCACCCGGTCATAGTTGATGCCTCAAGGTGCTGGTCATAGAAAAAATTCACGCTCATCGGCTCTAAAGAACCTAGATGTTAAGAGCCGCCAAAATGTGTCCACTATACTCCACCATTTAATCTCTGTGTACTTATCTACTCTGTAGTCGAGTATTCCCACAGTGCGCAAGCTCTGGTTTCCTGGCCTCGAATTAGAAATTCTATGGCGTGATAAATGAAGACACTGATTTGTATGGGGTGAAATTCAACTGCCCGTTGTGTCTGCAGTCTTTCTATCGGTATTGGCTGTTGTGTGTGTGAGGAGACCCCGATTAACTGGGCCAATGAGATTTCTGCGACTCTAGTAATAAACGTCTGTGTTGCGTCCCCAAACTGCGTGTCCATTATGTACAGTATTTTTGCTGTTAACAAGACATATTTGAAAGTCACGCTCGTAATATAACTTACTTATCTATCCATTTTATCTCCTTGCACCTGATGAATCAAACAACGTTTTTGTTTTGATGACAATCGAGTGTATAAATGTGAAATTGTTTTGTACGTAAAAATTTTACTAAAACAATTAAACTTATATTTATGCTTGTAAAACAGACTTTTAAATTAAACGACCTCCATACACACAAATGTNTACTAAAACAATTAAACTTATATTTATGCTTGTAAAACAGACTTTTAAATTAAACGACCTCCATACACACAAATGTTATTATCAAACTTTTAATATTACGTTAAGACAAGAATTATTTTAACGTTATGCTGGCAGTGACTTAGGACACGTTAAAATAATGGCAGTTACGTGCAATTATTGTTTCGGAATCTTAATTTCAAAAGTTGGCGATGGCAAAACAGACAATCCAAAATCTCACTCTAATGGGCGAGTGGTTAGGGAGGTTTGGTTTAAGGACATGCATTTGCCTATAGTAAGACAGAAAACCACCACAAGGCGGCCAGCCTTCATCTAACCAAAGACTCTCCGAATGTGAGGCACGAATGTCATGGCATAACCAAACATGTTCGATTACAAATACGCAATGTAATATCTAAAAGTAAAATGAAAAGAGAAATGTTGACAGCGTTTTGAAAAATGTGTTGCCACGAAGTGTGTGCGTGGTACTCCGTGCTTGTAGTACTTTCACTAGTTTTATCAGATAAGTAGTAAAATTCGTTTAGATCATGATACAAAGTTCATTTACACTAGTGCTACACTATAATATTCCACGCGGTAAATAAACTGAAGATGAATATATATCTCCATGCAGCTCACTTCGTATAAAACTTAACATTATATGAGATTTTTAGGGTGCTTACAAAAAAATGCAATCATTCGAGTTTGTATTTAAGTATAGTTACGTTACTCTCAGTGTACAAAGCAACCAGTACACTGTCAGNCTCAGTGTACAAAGCAACCAGTACACTGTCAGTAATGCCAACATATAACCAGGAAAAAATATTATCTCGCTTATGATTTCTGTTCAAGTTCCGAACTAACATTGATTGCGATTTAAATTCCAATGAAAGATCGTATAAGAATGTCATATTCAGTTGAAATCAAGGCTAGACTTATTTGGTTCGTGCTGGTATAAATACTAATGCTCAGTAATTACATACATACGATCACACGTGCCCACGGTTGATTATATTCGATAAAGGCTGACAGAGTTTAACTAAAAATAAAATTGATTAAATTTCACAACTATACTTAGGGCCAACGACTTTTCACGTAAAAANTACTAAAACAATTAAACTTATATTTATGCTTGTAAAACAGACTTTTAAATTAAACGACCTCCATACACACAAATGTAATTATCAAACTTTTAATATGATGTTAAGACAAGAATTATTTTAACGTTATGCTGGCAGTGACTTAGGACACGTTAAAATAATGGCAGTTACGTGCAATTATTGTTTCGGAATGTTAATTTCAAAAGTTGGCGATGGCAAAACAGACAATCCAAAATCTCACTCTAATGGGCGAGTGGTTAGGGAGGTTTGGTTTAAGGACATGCATTTGCCTATAGTAAGACAGAAAACCACCACAAGGCGGCCAGCCTTCATCTAACCAAAGACTCTCCGAATGTGAGGCACGAATGTCATGGCATAACCAAACATGTTCGATTACAAATACGCTATGTAATATCTAAAAGTAAAATGAAAAGAGAAATGTTGACAGCGTTTTGAAAAATGTGTTGCCACGAAGTGTGTGCGTGGTACTCCGTGCTTGTAGTACTTTCACTAGTTTTATCAGATAAGTAGTAAAATTCGTTTAGATCATGATACAAAGTTAATTTACACTAGTGCTACACTATAATATTCCACGCGGTAAATAAACTGAAGATGAATATATATCTCCATGCAGCTCACTTCGTATAAAACTTAACATTATATGAGATTTTTAGGGTGCTTACAAAAAAATGCAATCATTCGAGTTTGTATTTAAGTATAGTTACGTTACTCACAGTGTACAAAGCAAACAGTACACTGTCAGTAATGCCAACGTATAACCAGGAAAAAATATTATCTCGCTTATGATTTCTGTTCAAGTTCCGAACTAACATTGATTCCGATTTAAATTCCAATGAAAGATCGTATAAGTATGTCATATTCAGTTGAAATCAAGACTAGACTTATTTGGTTCGTGCTGGTATAAATACTAATGATCAGTAATTACATACATACGATCACACGTGCCCACGGTTGATTATATTCGATAAAGGCCGACAGAGTTTAACTAAAAATAAAATTGATTAAATTTCACAACTATACTTAGGGCCAACGACTTTTCACGTAAAAATCGGAGCACACAGTATTCCTCAATACTATATACACACCTCAGCTGTTGTTATACCTCCATTGGCTGCTGGTGCCGTGTCTTTTACCAAGCCACTGAGGACTACGTAACTCTGACACTGAACCTTCGTGATTCGAGCGCAAACGGTTAACACGGGCCAGAAATTTTTTTAGCCAATCAAAGAAGTTGGAAGACCCTACAGTGTTTTGGACTGTATCATGTCTCGAAATCTTCTCGCGAAATATCACTGCCCCTAACTATACTCCAGTCACGGTTACTTCGCACTTTTCTGAAGCCCTGCTAAAGTTCTACTTTTGGCTACCGGTTACGTATCCTTCCGCGGCATATAAACATAAACACTGCCATGTGACGTCTACTTTTAAACTGTCAAATGCATTGTTTACCGTTTTCAGCTGTCCAAATAATTCTGCCATATTTAAAAAAAAAAACCATTACGTATGAATGGTTCTTAATTTAGGCCTATAGCCATATTTAGGTCGACTTTTTTTTAACTATGCTTGTATTGACGAGAGTTTTTTTGTGGGTATTATTTTACACATTGTTAACATATTTGTGTTATGCACAATATAGCACATTACACATAAAACACGTTAATATTTTCCTTCGTCTGTGTTGAACCCTGTTAAAACTAAGGGAAAAAGAACTGTAGTTGATATGTGTTGGGTTATTTAGTTAATAGGACTGCCTGAGTTAGAATAAATATTAAAACGAAAGAACAACCAGTCCAACGAAATAGGCAGTAAATGCAAGTACTCCACTCGTGCCGCTTATTTTTTGGCGACAAACTTCAAATATAGTGGTAAAAATGCACACAAATCGGCTCACAATAACTTTTATTCCACTCTTATTTTCTTGCATTGGCATTTACTTTCTACTAAATTTTTCAATTATTCATTTAAAATTTTCTGGCTGGACTTAGTAATTTTTTATGATTGTGGCAAACATTCAAATCACATAAACGTAAGCACGTTACACATTTGTGTTTAAAACACCTAGGGGAACGTTGAAAGTCACGTCTGTCTATTTATCACAAATTTGCAAACAATTAGTTTGATCACAAAAAAGGTTTACGGTTTAAACGTATAAATATCGCACGTCCAATATTTTCAATCTCTCTCCCTCGCGCACACACACACACACACACACACACACACACACACACACACACACACACACACACACACACACACACACACACACACACAGGTCCAGTGTAACGACCAAGGGGTCGGACACAACAATACGTTTTCACACGCAGCGGTCACAAAACAGTGTATTTATTCCTGCTGTGGAAACACATTTGTCACAACACCGTAACTTAACCTGGGTAGGTTAAAAGATGCGTTTACACACCTGATGAAGTTTTAAGTATTTTTCAAAGGAAGAAAAATGTACACTTCGTTCAGCAAAAAGCAACACGCCACGTCGTTCTCCTTTTACGCTGCTTGGTCACGTCGCCACTTCTACTAACTATATAACATCTAAATAATATATTGTAATGTATATTCAAACAATAAAATCTAGTTTCAGTTTTAAATTACAGATTGATTTTTAAGTGAGAAAGAAAGCAGAGAGAGAGAGAGCGAGAGAGCGNGCGACGAGCTCCGCTCCGCCTATTCAAATGTCTTCCTTGGACGAAAAAAAAAACGTGTCACTAGGGCTTACGCACCGTATTTTGCGCTGATATTTTTAACTGGAATAATGAAATATGTTTCCATCAATGCTAAATAAAAATTTTAAAATTTCAATAGGCATCATTTAATTTACAAACAGTACACCAAAAAACTAGGTTAAAACAACATTTTAACTGTGGACTATTTCTTACTAGCCGTTGCTAACACATCGATGCTCACGCTGTTTCTAATTCGTTTTTAAAATTAAATAAATGTTAAAAGTTATAGAAAATAGTACGTTAAATTTACATTTAATCAAAAACATAATATTTTAAAGTTAATCACATAGTAAAATATTTTTGGCCTACAAGCTATTTAAAAAAAAAGGTGCACATGTTACTCCTAATGTGATTTTTCAAATGTTTGTTTCATTACGTCAGAAGGAACCGTGANCAAACAATAAAATCTAGTTTCAGTTTTAAATTACAGATTGATTTTTAAGTGAGAAAGAAAGCAGAGAGAGAGAGAGAGAGAGAGCGACGAGCTCCGCTCCGCATATTCAAATGTCTTCCTTGGACGAAAAAAAAAACGTGTCACTAGGGCCTACGCACCGTATTTTGCGCTGATATTTTTAACTGGAATAATGAAATATGTTTCCATCAATGCTAAATAAAAATTTTAAAATTTCAATAGGCATCATTTAATTTACAAACAGTACACCAAAAAACTAGGTTAAAACAACATTTTAACTGTGGACTATTTCTTACTAGCCGTTGCTAACACATCGATGCTCACGCTGTTTCTAATTCGTTTTTAATATTAAATAAATGTTAAAAGTTATAGAAAATAGTACGTTAAATTTACATTTAATCAAAAACATAATATTTTAAAGTTAATCACATAGTAAAATATTTGTGGCCTACAAGTTATTTAAAAAAAAAAAGGTGCACATGTTACTCCTAATGTGATTTTTCAAATGTTTGTTTCATTACGTCAGAAGGAACCGTGANTAAAAAAAAAGGTGCACATGTTACTCCTAATGTGATTTTTCAAATGTTTGTTTCATTACGTCAGAAGGAACCGTGAATGGATTATAGTGGTGAAGGCGTCACTTCGCTGAGTCTTGCAATGAGGTCCTTGTAACATAGTAGTCACGTGCCCAGATACCTAATGAAGTGGCGGTTCCTTTGATCTGGGCGTACCAACCACTATATTATTGACTGTACTACGCTCTGGGAATGGGCCTTGCGTCAGATTGATTACTGCATGCTGCAAAAGGTTCCCTATTGGCGGGGCTGCCGGGTCGCGAGTAGGTTACCCGGTACTGATTGCCGAACGCTGTTCCAACGTTCTGCTGGCCATGGACGCCTATTTACTAGTGTGCGCGTGTGGATTTCGCAGAATAAGCGGTTGTTTAAGCTCTGTAATAATAATTATAGTCTGTTCCCTGTTTCTTCATACATTTTTAATCAAACATTTGGAAAACCACCTTAGAATAACGTGTTTGGTTGTTTCCTAAAAATGCCACGTATCACAAGTGTCTCATACTTGTGTTAACATAAAAGTTCCCCATATTTTACCAAATTGAACTTTCACTTATATTTTATAGATAATATATAATATTTCATTAATAAAAATTATTAAAAACATTGAGAAAACAGGTGTATTGGTAATGCCCAGTAAGAATTAGTTGTTATGTAAAATATAATTACATGGAGTGCGCACGAATGCGGTGTGCTGTCACTCAGGTGCAATTTTCAAGGCTCGGATAAGTCTAGTTCGCATGAGGCTGAGGAATATCCTGGAATTAGAACTTCAGCAGGGCTTCAGAAACGTGTGAAGTAACCGTGAAAGGCCTATACTCTGTGTCGTGTTGATAATTCAGCCTTCCTAACGCTGTGTCGCAGTCTGGCATCCACATGGCCGCAGCCCAGAGTATTCAATAATACAGAGAAGAAACTGCCGCGTATACTCCAGCCGTACACGCCAGCAAAATGGCGTCACTGGCCAACAACATGTTGTAACACCGCTCGCCAATCAGCTTCAGGTAACCTACTCTCCAGCCGGCAGCTCAGCCAATACAGAACCTTTTGCAGCACGCAGTAGACAATCAGATGCAAGGTCCTTTTCCAGAGTCTCGCGCAGCCAATCAGAGAGCAGATATACTCACAACAAAATATCCTCGATGCCGTTTTGCCTCTGCGTATGCTTTCCTATTCCCCATACATCTAGGATAGAGATTATGGTTTAACGCAGGAAAATTTGTCGTTTTCTAGGATTCAACGTTTTGTACACATTTACGGCGATTTTCTTTCCTTATTGGCTGTCGTGCACGTATGGATCTACTACTCCATTTCAATGGACCAATGAGGATTCTAATACTATAAAGCAGAACGTTCGTGACTGGTCTGCAAACAACTTGGTCGAGTCTATAACTCGTTCGTCCAATCATGAAATAATAAACTAGTTAGAGTGTTATAGAAGATATGCTGGCTCAAAAATTTTTCGCGATTTTCCATAATTTTTATTCAAGGTGAATCACACCCCCTTGATGTATGGGGAACGGTGGTGGATGGCAGATCAACCCCTCCACTTCCATACTCCGGGCACCAAGGGCAGCCACTGAAGGGTAAAAATAGATAGAAATGACAAGCCACTTACTATTTATTATGTATGCGTTTCACNACCAAGGGCAGCCACTGAAGGGTAAAAATAGATAGAAATGACAAGCCACTTACTATTTATTATGTATGCGTTTCACTACGTAACAAGTGGCCCGACAACAGAAAACCGCGGTCCCAAATAAAAGTACAAGAAGCACCTTATACGCCTACATTTTCTGGAAAAGTTACAGTAGTAGGGGTGGGAAACCACGCACGCGTGGACCAACTTATTTCTAGCCATGTAGAAAAAAATCTTTTTCTAATCTGTGCCACAAGACTGTCTCAACATGCGAGATTTCTAATTAACATAGAAAGTAAATNGAAAAAAATCTTTTTCTAATCTGTGCCACAAGACTGTCTCAACATGCGAGATTTCTAATTAACATAGAAAGTAAATAAAAGTCCGGTTCCTCTAATGCTAATCAATTCTTATATAATGGGTGTCATACATAATTTTCTTCAGTGTACAGTAAGCCAAGCTACACTTTAGTATCTCTGATAGTTCAGATATAGTTTACCAGGAAATTTAATTGGAATAGATCGCATGCTTAAATTACTTATAATATTTTTCTGGAGGCTGCAAAACTAGCAACGGTCAGTTCACAGGCATATAAATTGTAAAACATGTTTATCATCTTAATTTACTTGAGTAGCCCTACAATATAGTATTTGTGCAATGGCAGTCCAAGATGTGGAGACATTGATGCATTAAGTACCTGTTTTCTAACTTAGCCTTTGCCATATGAGACACGTAAAACTCATTAAAAAAAGATAATTTGGTGGTTTTTAGACAATTATACTAGTATCACTTGTAGCGGTGCTCGTGTCAGTAATAAATAGTGTGCCTCGTTACTGGTCACTTTCTATACAATAAAAAATAACAAATGCATGGTGAGACAAAAATAATACTGTAATAAATCTGCAGACTAAAAGCAAACGATTAATTTTAATTGACACCTTAGTTAAAATTGAAATAATTACATTTCCTCTTAATTTTGGCAATTATTTTATATCATTAACACAGTCCATGATAGGTCTTATTAATTAAAACCATGGTAAAAGCATTTCAAAGGCGTTTATTTTACTATACCAGATCCCTAATCATTGCCGCGCCCATTAGCTAGTTAACTTTCATACAACGCGATATGATAGCTTACATTTATTTTAAGCAAAGTAGCCCATCGCAGACGACCTTACAGTTTGACATTAGGAAGGTGCCATTTAAGGAATCTCACATCCAACTACTTGGGTTTAGGAGAAGACAAACTAAAAGAAAAGTATTTTCTGCACAGAAGATTGTAATCACTTCACCGACCTCCCAAAATGTGTGTCAGATATGTGCTGCCATATTCTCGTACTCAGGAGATGTGAAAAACGCACTCATTATTTTACATTGACGGTTTTGAGATGTCAGTTTTTAAGATCCATTGGGCCTCTTTAGTATCTATTTGGTTCTTTGAACCTCTTTGATGTTTAAGTTATGCCACACAGCATCTTAGATTAGATGCAATGTAAAACGTTGGTTTATTTGAGCGGTTTACGTCGAATGTTATATGTTACAACTGTTGAATATTTTCGGTTGTGAGCAAATTTTTGTTTTCCTTTCTCGCACCACTGCAGTTTACAGATGGGAAGGTCCTGGGACAGAATCTAGTACGAGACATGTGTGTTAGTGTGCTGCTTGCAGTAAAAGTATACTTTGTTGTATAAATATTCCTTTACTAGCAGAAAGGTGCATAGGTAATGGCTTCTATGACTAGCAATTGGATTACTTTATTGCTACTCGTAAATCGCACAGGCACCGAAATGAGTTCATCCTCAACTACTCAGCATATTTGAACATTACCATGGGCCCACGCGCCCATGTGCACTTAAACGTACATGAAAATTCTTCAAAAATGAAATGAGAAATTANAACATTACCATGGGCCCACGCGCCCATGTGCACTTAAACGTACATGAAAATTCTTCAAAAATGAAATGAGAAATTAGTTCATCCATGCAAGGAAGTAAATCAGTGACAACACTTACACTACCATTTTCCAGAAAAATGTAAGATGGCAAATTCCTTCGCAAATATTGCAAAAACATTTTAATTTCAAAAATTATTTTTTTTTGCTCTAAATCTTTAAAAATTTTGCTCTACAAGTATACAAGTGTAGTGTACAAAATACCGGTCAAAATATAATTTAAAAACAACCAGCGTTCATAAAATGATGGTGAACTGACGTTCGCTGATAGTTATCTGCCAAAACGCTACGGCAACAACTGAATTCGTTCGATTGCATTCGGAGAAAAATTCGCCGCAGGACGCATTGCTTTGTGTGATTCATCGCCTAATGGGAAGGGCAGAAGAAGCTGGCTTCGAGGTCGTGATGCCACGGCAACTCATCTCATTCTCTTTTTCCTGTCTGGAGCACGTGGTCTATTAAAACGGCGCACTGCGGCTGAAATAAAACAGCCACCTATAATTATTATAAAAAAGGTCGAACTTCACGACAGTTAGCGTCTGTGTAGTCTCCCACCAAATTGTTTTTTTATTTCTTATCTATAGACACGGAAATTTGGCGAGTTCGTTAGACGACTAAGGTTAGAGGTTAGACTTCGCAGTATTCTTTATACACAAACTTTATCATTTGTTCTTGGGCTGTCGCAAATAAAAACAGGGTTTTTTTTCCCTTCTGTACATTAGGTAGTGTTTTATTTTCTCAATCTAGTGTTGCGTGTTTGTCGCTGGCCCATATCCATCCAAGTCTTAAACTCCATCGCCCAAACAAAAAAGTAACGAGAAATTAAAATGTCTATGAAACTTCCTAGTACTACACAAAATCGCGAAATTTTAGAATCTCTATCCAGGTGTTACTCGAGANTAAAATGTCTATGAAACTTCCTAGTACTACACAAAATCGCGAAATTTTAGAATCTCTATCCAGGTGTTACTCGAGATAAATCTTTAGAATGCAGATTCTATGTTAAGTAAGCATTGCCAAACGAATGTGCAAAAATCGAAGCCTCTAATAGCATAATTTAACGCAAACACTTTTCGGCGTATTTTCAGCATTGTTCGAGTCATATTAAGAAAAGTACCTATGTCATAATTTCAAATATACAGTTTAAATTTTACACTCCAAGCTTCGTTCTCTCCATTGAAGCCTATACACATCAGTGAAAGGTGGCCTTGGCCAGCGACATGTGAAGTAAAACAGGCTGAGAATAAGATTGTCGGTAATTTCTTGAGGTGTAGTCTCATTCTTACAGCAAAGCCACTAGCATTTAATGAAATGGTAGCGAAGATACCCGACGTTCCACAATGCGCCCCGAATTTATTCATTATGTTCAAGTCAGGGTACGCCGATTTCGTTTCTGTTCCGCCTATTGTAGCGCAGAGAACTAGATGCCTCTAATCGTATTTAAAGCGCCATGTTGCTTCTAACTTAGGCCNAGGTGGCCTTGGCCAGCGACATGTGAAGTAAAACAGGCTGAGAATAAGATTGTCGGTAATTTCTTGAGGTGTAGTCCCATTCTTACAGCAAAGCCACTAGCATTTAATGAAATGGTAGCGAAGACACCCGACGTTCCACAATGCGCCCCGAATTTATTCATCATGTTCAAGTCAGGGTACGCCGATTTCGTTTCTTTTCCGCCTATTGTAGCGCAGAGAACTAGATGCCTCTAATCGTATTTAAAGCGCCATGTTGCTTCTAACTTAGGCCCCATTTGAATAGTCATCTCAGGAGCATACCTCAGAACTTTTTTTTTTTTTTTTTTTTTTTTTNTATTACCCTTAAATTTTTCCCTAGTGCATTTACTAGGTCCATAGTAAAATGTTAATTTTTTCATGCACTTGATATTGGCGTTAACCATTCGTATCAAAGAGGTATGGCAAATTCCACAAATCATATTAGTCACATGGAGGACTCAACGTATTGGGCACTCCTAGCTTGCCTTGTGCAGCACCGGTCAGTATGACTCATTTGCATTGTGTCCAAGATCGTGGACTCAATGACTGAACGGCTTGTTGTTTGTACTGCTGTTAGTCAATTAAGTTAGTTATTTTTTTATTTATTACGTACACAACAGTAATACAGATCAAATTTACCGGTTTATAATTATTTTGATACCACTTGAACTTCTCATAGGACGGTAGAAGAGATCCGGAAATTTTTCGGATTCATTTGGCAACAAGTTAGGCTCCACAATCCTTTGAGAACTCCAGCTTCAGTCAGTTGTTTGCTGACTGTTGCTCCAATTTCGCCCCAGACCAGGTAGAACGGGACACGGTCCTCGTTTTCTTTCCAAGCTCGTTATTGGTCAAAAGTCGTCTAAGGCATATATAACAAACTGTGGTCCAATAGAAGTATAAACTCAAATGTACGTGTGGTTGCAGTTCACCTTGTCCTCAAAAGAACTTGCAAAATTTCTGAAACTTTCCTTGGGACGTGCCACACAAATTGTAAGCCAATCGCAGAAGTTAAATGGGTATACAACGTTATGGAGATTAGTCTGCAGCCACACTTTAGCGCGAAATTTGTAAGTCACTACTCACAAGTATAGACATTGGAAAATGTCGAGAATCAATTTTAGGACAAACTGGTCTTGAAACATTTGTACATTCCTTTTATGTTTGCAACTGGATCACAGTTTATGAATCACATCCTGGTGAACCTGAGCTAATAACAAACCTGCATGAAAAAAAAGCACCGAATCCCGTGCTACCTGGTATTAGGTCAAAGTGGCTAGACACTGAGGCAGCAGCCAAAGAACAGAAAACTGAGGCTTGAAAATACATAGGATAGTGGAGTCTAGCTTACATATAGTTTAAAACGCGAAATTTTCCTGCCCCTTCTCAAAAGTAGAGACCTGATAAATTAGCTTTATTATTTTATGACATGCTATATCTCGCTACGCTATATTTACTAGAGCGCAAGTATTGATTTCATTGGCTGCTGGCAACTATACCGAGTTATTTTCCGGTGTGACCGCTTAAATGGTGATTGGTTGCTCAACCGTTGAGCCTTTGCTGTTGGCTAAAAACGGCTTAGGGAAGATCCACATAAGTTGTAGACCAATGGCAGAAATCAAACGAGCACACAACGGCTCGTAATATATTTGTAGCCACAAAATATCGCAAAATTTGGAAGCTCCCTACTCATTAAGGGTGTTCAAGAACAAAAACTAATTTTCTATATTTTTAAAATATTTCAAAATGATGTTCTATTACATTAACTAGTGCATTGATTAAAGTATCAAAAACAATGAAAAATTTATTTACAAAAAATAATGACTGAAAATACAAGAATATCTAAGCTATATATATTAGCTACAAATTTAAAAAATTTGCATAATTATCTTGTCAGGCTACAGTCCAAATTAATTGTTAATGTCATTAGAATAAGATCAAGAAATTCCATGGTATTCCTTATAGTCGTTCGGCCATTACTTTAGTTTATGTTTTACAATAAAATTGAACTCCAAAATAGTCAGAAGTTAGTGCCTCATCGCAGGCGAACAAAATACCACACTTCAAAGAAATTTCTTCAAAAAACACGTAGCGGAAATCTGACATTGTGCTAGCTTGCTCACTTTTAAAATTTTAATAACAAAAAATTTTAAGTATAAAATGCTAATAATTCTACTAAAAAAAGTATTCTACAGTAATTTTTAAACTATTTTGGCATTTTTACCAAATAGTTATTTCAAATAGTTATTGGTATTGTATCGCAAAACTCAAAATATCGTAAAAACAAAAGTAAACAAATTTTAGCCACCCTTTCAGTTACAGTGTCCTCTATCTGCGAAGTTTCATATGAAGTGGTTTGAATAGTCTGCACTTTACACAGCAGAACACACAGTCCAATGAGAAATATTCTGTGCATGTGGGAGACATCATTCGCTAATGAGACTATGTACCATAGCCTCATAAGCCACTGCTGCCAAGTAACAGAACGGATAGATTTATATTGGTAGCGATGTAAGACAAAGCATCGTCTNAGAACGGATAGATTTATATTGGTAGCGATGTAAGACAAAGCATCGTCTGGATACCAGTACACTTTCGAACAAAATATTTGTTTGTTACAATGCCCAAAATTATGTTTTTATTTTAGACAAAGGGTTAAGAGATGAGTGTCGAACGTGTGAGACAAGCGTGAGTCGGGCGCGGCACTGGTGAATGAGCATCTAGTATGAGATAAGCATGAGACGGGCGCGGCACTGGTGGATGAGCAGTGAGCATGAGACAAGCGTGAGTGGGGCGCGGCACTGGTGGATGAGCGTCATGCGTGAGAGACAAGCGCGA
>NQII01008472.1:57541-73109 GCA_002778355.1 Clitarchus hookeri | reverse complement strand
TAAATTACATAAATTCAAAGATAATATAACTTATGAACTCTTCAAAGATCTTAAATAGAAAATTATTCTATTATCCTATTTTGAAAATTTCATAAACAAGCTAAGAACCAAACGGGNTTCAAAGATCTTAAATAGAAAATTATTCTATTATCCTATTTTGAAAATTTCATAAACAAGCTAAGAACCAAACGGGAATGCTTTTTTTTTTAATTTCTTAATTACACAACAACCAATACAAATTATAATAAATTTCGCAGCAAAATATCATAGCGCATGTTTTAACATAAATATACACATTTCAGAAAATACTATATGGTCTGGAAATAGAGAGAATTTTCGGTTTTTAAATAGTTCGCTGAAAGGGCCATCATATTTTGAACAGGCAAAAGAAATCAGACATTAAATGTTTTATTGTGTTAAAATTGAAAATATTGATCCAAAATGCTTCTTCGGACGGGTTAATTCTCATTNGAAATCAGACATTAAATGTTTTATTGTGTTAAAATTGAAAATATTGATCCAAAATGCTTCTTCGGACGGGTTAATTCTCATTATCGCTAGTCGATAAATACCCACACAGAGTAACTTTAGACAAAACTAATTGTATATAACTTGATGAAAATTAATATTTATAATAAGAGTAGATGACGTATCGAAAATAGAAGATTTCACATCATTTTCTACCAGCTGAATNCAAAATTAATATTTATAATAAGAGTAGATGACGTATCGAAAATAGAAGATTTCACATCATTTTCTACCAGCTGAATTGGAATATGAGAGTAATATTTATTAATTGTAAATAACTGAAAGAAAATAATATACCTGTTAATTTACTCTATTTTAAAGTTAAATAAAATCCTATTTATATCTGCATTAAGACTTTATCAAAGATTGTTATATGCTGTATTTATAAATCGAACGCTTTTAAGTTTAAAAGTTAAAGCTGCGTACAGAACTTCATTTACAATATCAAATAAAGAAAATTCACAGAATTACATATTAAATGGTTAAGAAAATATCTATNGACTTTATCAAAGATTGTTATATGCTGTATTTATAAATCGAACGCTTTTAAGTTTTAAAGTTAAAGCTGCTTACAGAACTTCAATTACAATATCAAATAAAGAAAATTCACAGAATTACATATTAAATGGTGAAGAAAATAGCTATAAAAACTATCATCNATTACAATATCAAATAAAGAAAATTCACAGAATTACATATTAAATGGTGAAGAAAATAGCTATAAAAACTATCATCTAACAATAAAGATTCCATTCGTTACGTACGCGACATTTACGAGTACTGCACATTAAGGAAACCTTAATTAAGGCAGCGAATAAAAAAATGTAATCATTCATAGGAGCAAATAAGATAACACGTATTAGTTAAAACTTGAAAAAATTTTCACACACTGAAATTTAATTGCACAAAGGTTCAGGATTTAACAATGGTAAAAATAATAGTATCATATTAAAAATATATGATGGTTTTGTCTATGTCCATTTGCAAATGAGAGATTAATAAAAATTAATTAAATACAATAGAAAAAATTACGAAATCCATTCTGATATCGAGAAAAAGAATCCCTTAAAACTCGAAAAAATTTTAATATTTTCGAAATCAACCTGTGAATAATATGAATATCAATGTTGAGGTTTTGTCTATGATAAGAAATTGCGTAATTACAATGTTTTAACTGAAAAATTCGTAATTCCTCGTACCAATATCTGTAATTAAAGTTAAAACTCCCTAGTATATATCATATTTAATTACTTAATAAAAGCATAACTTTCATCTTAATAGGCAGAAACCAGAAATGTTTTATACATGAGGTTTATTAAAACACCATGTGCATGGCTTCTTATTAGATAAATTTTCAATCAATGTGCATAAAGAGCAGTGTGTTTATGTAAGAAGCTTCTTTTCGACAGACAAAACAGTTACAATGTTGAACACTAACATTGCNATAAAGAGCAGTGTGTTTATGTAAGAAGCTTCTTTTCGACAGACAAAACAGTTACAATGTTGAACACTAACATTGCAACACATTAATTACGCATATGAAAGACCCTACATTAGGAAAATGCATACCGCATGGAATTCCAATGATATGGTGAATTGTTGAGACAAGCGGTGCAGCTCATGCGCCAATGGCGAGTATATAAGTGGAGGTCGTGAGCCGTTGGCAGGTAGTGACACTGTGTATCACCGCCGCTCGTGTGCACAGACGGAGTGAGCATACCGCGCTGAAGAAAACGACAAGCATAAAAACAAGTTTCCATCTCGGACTGTGAGAAATCAAGGCTTACCAGTATTGTGGATTATCCTACCACAANCAAGCATAAAAACAAGTTTCCATCTCGGACTGTGAGAAATCAAGGCTTACCAGTATTGTGGATTATCCTACCACAAAGCTGGTGCTCGAGTTGGAAGAACTGCAATAACAGTGAAGCGGATATGGGATTAGTAGGTCGAGGAGGGTTATGCTGAGCGACGAGCCCTAAGACAGACACTTGGTGTGCATGGCGATAATGGACTAGCGCCATAACGCTACGACAAACAGCCTCGTCCAGGAGTTCAGGTATGTAGAACATCAAACTGTGTCGGTACGCACGGGTCGCCACTGTCTCCAACATCAGTGTAACTTGTACAGGAACCCAGTTCTAAGGTTTCCATTGACTACTACAGTTTCAATCATGCATGGAGTCTCGGGCTTTGAATTAGGAGCGTCATACCGTCGTATGTACCGACGAATCTCTCTTCTGATCGCATCACCACGATCATGGTCGCATGCGTCTCTGGCAGCACCATGGTGAATGTATGACCGTGACCTGACCTATTCAAAGTAATACCAGCCCAGCACATGCTGTTATGGAATGGGGTGAATCAGTACCAGTCCTCGTATCACTGATACGCTAACCAGCAACTGTTATAACGCGGAGGTGTAGGAGCCTGTTGTCCGCTATGTTCAGAGCCAGAACTGGGGCGTTCTACCAAAAGTACAATGTGCTCCCTCATTCGGCACACATCGTCTGACGGTACCTCGATTACCAACTTGTAACAATGCTTTCTTCGCCTGCGGTTTTGCTGGAGTTCCCACCCATTGAAAACTTGTGGTTCATGGTCGTACGATGACTGGCCTGACACATAATACCCGCTCCCATTCTACGTCCTGTAAGATTAATGGATATATCTTTAGTTTTGGTTAATAAAAAGAGCACTTATTCTTATGACTCGTGTATATAGCATGCCAAAATATGGGACAGGTAAATCTGTCTTTAGTTTCTCCAGTGGAACGTTTTTTCCCAATAAAGTAGAGACCTCGCCGTCAGGAAGGCAATTATTTGGGTTAGCGAAAGCAACATACCACAATTTCTCTTTGCGGGGCTTTATACTGGGGAAAAATAATACGTTGATTATTTTGCAAAATGCCCCATTAACAGGAAATTCGTAGTAACAGACCAAACATGGTCAACAAAATAAAGAAAATGATTATTTAAAACCTAAAAAAAAATTACCTCAAATCAACGAAATCCTGCTAGTGGAACCAAATTCACTTTTTTGTACATGTCATTGCACAGCTAAATAACATTAAAACTTTTAAATTGAAAAGTATCATACAAATAATAAACACAAGAGTAAGCATATATTGTTAAATCATATTTATTACGTATATAAAGTATAACATATTTGTTCGCATAACATAACATGTCATCTTTTATGGATTTGACCATATTTAATTTATCATTTTCTTTCATGTGATCGTTTCAACCCGACCTTTTTCAGCGTAATGTACTATTCTGCTTTGACCTTGTTTTTTTTTAGTACCTATAACTTGCATCCGTAGTTATCAGAACTTATTGTTCTCACATTATGTAACTCATAGCTTCGTGCGGGAAATTATTTAAATTTTTAGATTATTCGTTTAGCGAAGTTGTGAAAACATAATGGTTGAAAATTTTATCTACACGCAGAAAGTGTTTCCGCAAAATGAAAGATTAATACTGTTTAAGAACAACAGCACAATATTAAACAAAATGTGTATATTAAATACGGGTTTTTTAAGAACGCATCGTTATGTTCGTAAATTTCTCCTTATGATGGCATTGTAACCATGCCATCGCCATGTCTCTGGCATGTTATAGAAGAACTCAAATTATTCTCCCGTAGTTAATGTGATTCTTCGAAGTGCTAAAAATTTCAACACATAACAGTTTTTAGAAAATGAAATAATCATAATATAGCGTTTAGGACCTAACTGATCATTATATTCGAACTTTTTTAATACCTTTATTTCAGTACTTTCAACATGTAAAACGTAATATATGCTATTGATGATTCTATTTTTTATTGAACTTGGTGTCTGGCATAAAACATAATGAACTCTTATTTTATTAATCAATACGGGGTAAATGAACATACTCGTTTATTGAGTAATGTATAAAACTAGTAGTTACTGATAACTAATGAGTCTAATTTCCTTTAAATGGGAGTAAAGAGATTTTAGGAAAGATCTTGAAATCTTAGATGCTAGGAAGGCATGGATTTTTCATTGACAGCAACATATTTAGAGATAATACTTGAAACCTGTGAAACAATTTAAAGACAAATAAAATACACGAGTGACTCCCGGGATTAGAATTCAGAATAACTCGTAAAATTAAGCTAGCTTGCAATCAACTGCATTACAGAGGTAGAATTCGGAGCATTAAATTCTGATGTAATCAGTCTAATGTTTTTAATAATAGGGTTTGCTAACCTGGAATATTTACTTGTCAATCATTATGAAAATAAGTGTCTGAGCCACTATGATAACTAAGTTTACATGGCCTACCATAACGCTTATTGTGTGAAAAATTCTATGGAAATCGGTACATTGGTCTCAGAGATATGGCATTAAAACTAAATTTTTTTGAGTTTATCTTTCAAAATTGCTTAAAAAGAGTTTCTGTACACGATGTCCGTAATCGATAGTGTCAGCATAAAAAGTTTAATTGAAATTCTTAAATTGTGAAAAAGATATACAAAACGTATGAAAATATTTAAATGGCCTGCATTTTAAAATCATTGCCTGATCCCATTTAAATAATGAAACAATACTTGGCATTCTGAAGTGTGCAAAATTTCGTATAATTTAGTCCAATTAGTTCGCAAATATTACAAATGTTTAGTTAACTCACCTGGCAACATTTTGCAAGCTATTCCGGCCAAGGAGGATCTCTTTACGCTAATCGGTGGATTGGTCCTCGAGATATGTCATAAACCCTCCATTGATCTTGTGACGATCTTTATAATTGGATGGCAAAAAGGTTATTTATTAGCACATTCGATTTTAGTTATAGATAAATTTACAAAGTTAAATTTAAATCCGTTACATAGTTTCGTTGATATAGTACAATACGCCAAAACATTTGTAAACGCGCTATTCAGAAAATAAGATACTTACATACTTAAAACATATAAATTAATATAGCCTATCATATTACAATTTCTTCGCCAAATTTGAAAGAAATCGGTAAATTTTTTCCCGTGATATGGCTTGAAAACTATATTATTCATGTAAGGCTATCTTATAAAATGTCGGGGAAGTGATGCTTTGCATAGAGAATCTTGATGGATACAAAATATACTGCCACCATTCAAAGTTAAGTTGAAATTCCTTTAGTTGTTTCGTAGATAAAAGATTGTAAGCTAAGAGGTTATTTGTCCGTCATTTCCAATATATATTTCTATGAACATCTGAAAATTAATGACTTTATATAGTCTGCCGTAGAGCTAATTGTTTGGCAAATTTGGTAGAAATCGGTAGTTTTTTCGGAGATCGCATAATTTCAATTCGTAAGTGACACTTCGTGTGGTACTATCTGACAAAAAAAGGACCAAATTTTTCCATGTAGAAACATGTGATGTTTGTTACATATCCTCCCAGCATACAAAGTTAAATTTAAATTGATTTAATGTTTTCGAAGATATAGAATACAATAAAAAAAATATCTAGATGTCCGCCATTTTCAAAAAAAGTGTCTGACGTATTTAAATTATATTTGTACACATCACGTGCGGAAGTACTTCGTAATTGCCAAATACAGTAGGTATCTGTCAATGGTTTCAAAAAAAATTAAACAAAAACTTGATTAATTCTTGTAGCGCTATGTTATAAAATGCCTGACATAGGTTCTGGTTTTGGCTTATCCGATGCCTATAATTGATACCGTCAGCGTACAAAATTTGGTTAAAATTATAAGAATGGTTTTCGGGACAATACAAAGCACCCAAAAATAAAATCGCCGCCATTTTGAAAGAACGTTCCCGGCGTGGTCGAAAAATTCCGTGTCTGGTGTCCTTAGTTAGTCCTATATTTGTAACGAGTTTGGTGAAATTCGGTCCTTGCGTTCAAAAATTTAAGGGCTCGATGAGGGACACACACACGCTCAGACACAATTTGACCCACACACATACATATACACACACACAGGAATGAAAGTGATCTCATAAACTATTTTATCCTTCAGAAAATAGGGCAAAAAATGAGTCCGAAACATTATTGGAATGTTGTAGACATAAAATTTTGAGAGTGTGTCTCATTATTAATACACTTCTATTTTATAATAATATATTAGTATTTCTGAAAGTTAAAATAACGGTGTCTTTTATTTTAAAAAAATATTTTAGGTTATTTCTTTTATTAAAAAAATTAGTTGTAAACAGTAGTTTGCTATGATATGCATGCATGTTGTGGCCAATAAAATTTATGAATACTAAAATTATTTAATTTAATCAAATAATTATTGAAATGCCACACTAAACATTGAGTATTCAATGAATAAATTTACAACGTTTTAAGAGATGAATAATTTTAAATATCAGAATGTACATATATATTAAAATGTGGATCGGTTTGTTTAACTCTGTTGCCTACCACTTTCAAACTTGTGTGCAGCGTCAAACAGAAATTTGGTCAAACAATAGAAATATTACTTATAAATAACTACATAATTACGAAAGTAAAATACAAAAACATTCGTAGCGCACAGTTACATTATTTAGTTCCACCGCGTTTGTATAATATAATAACGCTTATTCAGCCGTAATCATGTGGCATTTTGTCGTCTATCAGTTGTGCCTCAAACAGACGTATTCCGTAAGTGTCCAATTTACCAATAAAAATTTTTCTTTCCAAATATAACTCAGGTAGTTTCTTCTAAAACATAAAATAAGCAAACAAAATACACATTATTGTTTAACTAGTAGTAGAATTACGCAAATAATAAGAATTTATGTTTCCAGACGCGTCACAAAGTTTACCACGCATGTAGGGTGTTACAACTGTGATAGTGTCGTGTTTATAGAAAGAACATTACAAAACCTGACTTACCTTTTCTACAGTTGTATAAAATCTTACCAAACCACTAGCAGGCAACGTCTTTCCACAGCAGGATGTAAGCTGACAAGCCAGAACAAAGACCTCAACAAGCTCAATGCGGTAGATGTCAGGCGTGAACTCAATACTTCTCGCGTGAGATCACAAATATTATCTAGGTCGTACGACTACGCGCAGGAGATTTTTTTAATTACCGTAAAAAAAGTTTATGGAACGCGCAGTGCCGTTTATTCTGCACCGATAATTATCTCTCTAATATCGCAGCGCGCGAGTTAATCGTTTCCATCACGTGATATAGCAAGCATGGTGAAGCCATACAGCGGCTTTTTACTTCAGAAAAGGGAAGTACCATCACTAATTCTGTTGAGGTCTTTATAAACCACTCNATGTACTATCACAAACTCTGTTGAGGTCTTTATAAACCACTCGATTTATAAAGTACCTAGAAACAAAAGTGTGAACTTAGAGTTGAAATAGGTGGATCCGAAAAAAGTCTCCTTTCTGGATCTTCGTCAAGTATAGACTCATACTCTTGCTGAAGTTCCTATGCTGGCCTCCATATTCTCTGTTACACTTGTTGACATATTTCGCTAACCTTTCTTTTACAACCTTTTCTGCAACGAACGGCAGTGTAAATAAATGCGTTTGTTAATTATGGGCGAAGAGGGGAGTGATTATATTTGGAGTGAGTAAACGGCGGCGGTTTTCAGCTGTTTATTATGTTAGTAAATCATTCGTTAATATAAAATTGTAAACCAATTCTTTGTCTATCGCTAAGGAAATGAATGATTAATTTTGGTATTGAATTTGCAAGGAAATTAAAATTTTAATTTGTCTCATATTCCTCTTATTGTGTGGGCTATTAATAGTATCTTTGCATTAGCATGTAACATTCATTTGCGAGTAGTTAAAATATAACCACCATTCAATGTTATTGAATTGGTACTTCCCAATGAATCCACGCCCACGAATCACCATTATATATTGTGATGGGAAGAAACACTTAGAAAATATTTGAGAATAAATGCAAGGAAATACTTAGTATTATATCATGTTTTTTTTTTTAATATACGATATTGCTCAAAAATCAATTTAATACGAGGTCTAAGTTTACGTTTCTATTCTTTCGTGACGGGCACAAGCTGTTAAAAACTTTTTCCGCTCGTTGAATGTAACAACGATGTGTAGGTATTATGTACGTGCCGAGACGAAAGTGTCGAAAGCAATCAACATCATTGGCCAGGGTAAAAGTGTGATAAGGGACTTTATTGCAATATCAGGCCAGATTTCACTTTGTTAAGCCGGCCTCTCGCTATGTGAAAGTAGGTTTCTTTGGCGCTGGCAGATCCGAAGTTTATACAATCTTCAAGAACTATTACTGAGACAAGCAGCTCGAGCGTGGGTTTAAGTACGTTAGGCGCAGATGTCTCAGTCGACCGCCGTAGAGGTAAGATGGAAAATTTTTTATAGAAGATCTTGCCTCGTAGAGGCGAGACGGAAGCAATATCTAGAGAATGGCTGACATTCGAGGTGGGTTAATTTTGACAATTTGTTTCGTTCTGTGGACGGCGCTATAGTCGGCAATCTGCTAGGATAACGTCACGTGAGCGTCTAATAAGAAAACTCTGGCCAGGATGAGACAGAATCTTCCCCTGCAATTAGGGATGCTGACAGGTGACTGAGCTGTATGTTGCCACAGTGTCTGATAGTTTCTTCTTTAGCCAAGAAAAAATTAGTCTTTGAAATTACGTTACGGACAAACAAATATTAGGAACATTACTTGCACGATAGTTTAATTTTCGGCTCTTTAAATAACCCATTGTTTTATTTTTGTTTCATATCATTTCTCAAGTCTTGCTATCCTCCTTTGAAGCATGAAATATCAGTGGCATATTGCCAGCTATTTTTTCTAATAGTAATAGTGTCTTTTAAATATTTGATGTGGTACGTAAATATTTCGTCTTACATTTTACAAATGTTCTCAATTAAAAAATATTGTGGCGAAATTTAATTGACAATTTTTTTTTCTGATCATACAATGATTCTGTTTTATTTTATGTAATCTTTCCTTATATTAATAGGCACAACATTTTAAATAAAATATCTCAGAAATCATTTAAGTACTGCAATGGCACTTGGCCACAATTTATGTTGTATTTATTCATTGATATAAGACATTTCTTTATCTGAGGTGGTAGAAATTTGAATTCATGTAACCTGGGCCTTACATAAGCTAATACGTAGGAACTAATCACATGTGTAAAACAAAACCAATAATTTCTAAAAAACATACACCTGAAATTTCAACTTTAGTAAGTCAGGTACAATTTCGGTTACTTATTCCGTACTGTGTATAAATATACAACTCGGCGACATTTTTTAATAACTAAACTGACGGAAAATTAAATATTCTTGGAACATCCGCAACCAATGATATGGGTTTTGTAACAAGTGTATGTCTTGAAAACCTTTCTTCGTCTTTGGTGACCTAACAATTTGATTAAAATATTTGGGCCACCTTTTCATATACAGTTTTTAATGGTATTTTGTATAGAAACTTCCCTAATAATTATAAAATCCACCTAAGGTAAAAATATATATTGCAAATACACGAAGTCTCTCAGCCTTCGTACTTTATATTTTTACTTAGTTCCCTTAGCCGTTAGGCTATCACGCACTACGAACGCCCAATCGGTTGGTAAGAGGGGTCTCGCCCTTTCATCGCAGGTAGCCCAGCCAGCACCTGAGTTGACAAGATCCTAAATCCCAACCTGATTCGCAAGTACGGCTAAGAACACCCTACCACAAGGATCTGAGACCTTCGCCCTCAGGTACCAGGCGTGTGAGCTGGCCGGAGTTCCATCCACACCCCTAGTTTTTTTTCAGGACACAACCGGAGCGTGCTGCCGCTCACCGCCCGGTCTTTCTTTGAGAGAAGGAATATCTCCAGACCTTCTCCATTATACGGATTAAACCACTGTCAGCACGAGTCCAACATCTTGCGATCTGTACACCAGAGAGAACTACAGGTGTGGCCATCCCGTTCGGCCCGTGCTCCCACTTATTTTCCATTACACTAGTAGGCTTTTAAGGTCCAACCGCGCCACCAATGGTATGCCCACCAGAAGAGGAGGGCGGCGTGCGATCTACTCGTAGCGGTATACTTCATCGGTTTCTCGGGGAATTGGAGAATCTACAAAAGCAAAACTTGCTTTGAATGAAATATTTCCGTCCTTGTAATACTCCGTAGGTCTGGACCCGTAGGTTCCAGAGTTCTTCCAAGTTATCATCACCGCCTCCACGCAGTCGCCACAACATCCATCCACCAGCAATGCAGTTGGAGGAGCTATCATCAGACACTTTTCTTTACCATACTATAGAATTTCTTCACCATGAAATTCCAATAATAGGGCCCATCGGCCTGAATGCCAAGTGGTTTAACACCACGCCAAGTGGTAAGGCCTAGGTACCAGCTATCGGTCCAAGCCATCGTGGCAGATAACCCTGACCAGCCGCGAGGAGACTCGTTCCCATAGAGAGACGGGCGGTGGAGCCCAATTTGCATAACCGAGGGTGGTAAGAGGAGTCTTGTGTCGCCATGAGTGGAGAGANGGTACCAGCTATCGGTCCAAGCCATCGTGGCAGATAACCCTGACCAGCCGCGAGGAGACTCGTTCCCGTAGAGATACGGGCGGTGGAGCCCAATTTGCATAACCGAGGGTGGTACGAGGAGTCTTGTGTCGCCATGAGTGGAGAGAGGCTATAGAGACGCATCATCCACGCTTTCTAGGGTCAAATTCGATAACCGGTCTTNAATTATCCACGCTTTCTAGTGTCAAATTCGATAATTAGTCTTCGCTACTATAACATGGTACTGCCACACGACCTCAATCGTCTGAAAACCAAACTCCTGAGGGAGTCACAGAACCTTATCCTCCACCTGAGGTGACCAAACAACCACGGCCAAAAACTTGCAAGTATTAATAGAAGTACTCATCACCAAACACAAAATAAATATTAGAGCAGTAATTAAAACGCCAAGCCTGGCCTCCCAATCCTTGGAAATTATTTCTTTTTATTGTCTCCATATGTGCTTAATGGGAATTTTTAGGGCCTGTGTCATTCAGTGCTTATGATTTTTGGCGTATTCTCTGCAGTTCGAACTGACATAACTGGCACGCTGGTTTGAATGTGATGACGCCAACTTCTTTCACATGTGGCCAACTACTGTTCTTCCTGCCGACAAAGAAAAAGTAGTGTCTTATTTTGCCTATATGTATGGTCAGATGCCTAACATATGGATGTATGGAGCAGAATTTAACATGGTTAGGGATGTACAGCAATTATTCAACACCGACCACCAGACATCAGAGAAATATCAACACACCACAAGTTAGGGAGTGTACTTTTGCCAGTTCTGAGGAGAAACGCACCTGGAATTTTACTAAACCTGTTGCTGAAACAGCAATCTACAGTATTATTGTCGAAATCGCCCTCCAGTAATTTGTGTCACCAGGAAAACCGTCGTTAGTTCTGCTATAAATTGTCATGCTGTCAAACAAATAAGACACTATTCGTCATTGTGATGAACTTCCTACAGACTTTTCACGAGAAGCTAGTGTGCCAGTTTGTGATGCCAGCGGGTAGACGTATGAATTTACTGAAGCAGTATACAAGGCGCTGCTTCGGGCTATTATATGAAACTTTTAGGTTGTATGTGACGGATTATCATAATGACTGATTAGTTTTTCAATTCTGACTCTAAAAAAAATATAATTTTCACAGTTTAGGGAAATGTGAACTTTCATTTTTTTTTTATATGTTGACTTGTATATTATTTGGTTTGTTAATATTTGTAAATTAAATCCTACACAAAAATTACTTTTTTTTTTTTACTATAAATTTTCTGTCATTCACGATGCCATACTTTTTAAAATAGCCCTCTGAAAGAAGCATTGCGAATATTAAAATTCCTCAAGTGTTGTGCAGTATCTTAAAAATGTGTTTGAACTGTGTTCAATGAAAAAAATAAGAATAAACTACTTTGTGGAATGTGAATATTATAGCAACCAAATTTTCAAGATAGGTTTGAAGTATGATTCTTGTTTGTTTAAAGCCATATTTAGCTATGATTATCGTACGATTTGGTGTTTTAATGCGATAGATAAGCGAATGGATAATGTGGCATTTTTAACGATTGTGGTTTCCATAACGAAAAGGGTATTTTTAAACGAAGCAAGTGGAATCCTGCTAGAGTACTGGCATAAAACGCGTATGCGTGTTATTGGATGGTCATAGATTTCATAATTGCAACATACCAAAATATGGGGCAAAGATAAGCTGGCCCAGAAGACAGGTAGGTAGTTTACACGTGTCAAGGTTGCCTAGGACCCTAACTCCACCCCGAGCAAAACCGCGTGAGGAAATTATGACATGTGCCAAGGAGGGTAGAGCTAACATATCACCGAAGAAATTACGAGGTAAGCTGAGTTTCGCCGATACAATGTTAGTTACACGAGAAAAAGGCTGACAGAGCTTGACAGCAGTGCTACAAGTCCCCACCCTCCCCTACCAAACGCTGGAGAACTTTGACAAGCGCTGCGGAAACGCCGATTAAAGCTAAGGGCCGCAGTGCCAACCCCCTGCCCCCTTCCGCTGACATGAGTCCTGATACATGGAGGAAGTGGGTCATTGTTCAGCACCTTCCTCCCCCCTGTCGACAACAAGTAACACACATGTCTGNAAAACAAGGAACACACATGTCTGAATCTGGGGGGAATCGAGAAAGTTTAAAAGCCAATTTGAAGGACATGGAGGAGAACAGTTGAATCAGGTCAGCTTGACTCAGAAGTTCACGAGAGGAAGTCGGATGGTGAGGTTACCTGAAGAAGCGTGTCATGGAGGCGTACGTCTAGAAGCGAACCCGGAGCCGCAGTCGTGGAGAGACGTCCCCAAAGCACGGTCATTCAAAGGCCACCCGGAGCAGAAGACCTCATCCTGCCACCAACAGACCCAGAACTACAAGCATAGCTAAGTATCAAGACGTCGCTCGAAGAAACCTCACAGACGCCTAGCNCATAGCACGGTCTTTCAAAGGCCACCCGGAGCAGAAGACCCCATCCTGCCACCAACAGACCCAGAACTACAAGTATAGCTAAGTATCAAGACGTCGCTCGAAGAAACCTCACAGACGCCTAGCGTCCCCCTCCCTAAGACGTCGGCAACAGTTAGCGAGTACGTTAATCTAGCCCTTAAGGCCCTCACCTCGCAAGGTACCACATCTCGGTTATATGTAATCATTATTATTCAAGACAATATAACCTTACATTTGAAACACCGAGGGAATACATTATCATTCACCCTATTACGTCTCCAAGGCACCTTATAGTCTGTGCCAGGTAAAAATAACTCAGAACCTATGACCCTTCCTGAACCTCATATCACAAAGAGGCGAGTAGCGTCAAGTTAAATTGGCGGCCCAACGTGTGGGGCGAATTAAATTCTGTGTTTACAGGAGACAAGAACCAGACTATACCCCGAGAAGGGATCACCCCCCTACCGAGCTAGACAGGATGCAAAAGACTTCGACGAGTCTGGTGGAAAAACACTTCGTGGCTCCCAGTACCCAATTACCCTGCTAAGCGTCGAGTGTACTAGATCGGTGGACTAGGGATTCTTATAGGAGGCGAGCAAAGAGTATAGAGGATACGCGTATCAGCATAACACCGGAGGGGAGTGATGCGAGAGCCGAAGGAACCCGAAATAACCTCTGGATGAGGAATGAGGGAAGAGGGGTCAAAAGTTCTCAACTAAAACAATGCAGTGCTCCATTTTGTAGCAGGAAAGTACTATACATGGTCTGGTGCAGTCTCTGTTCCCAGCGCTTTTGTAATCAGTGTTTTGGCTGGTCTTAGACATTCCGACCCGACGAAAGGCCCGCAAAACAACTGCCGGAAATGCCGAGAGCAATAAACGCGACAAAGCCTAGGAGAATAGGAATACCCTTCACATCCGGAACGAAACCCCGTTAGCCACTTAGAACATGAGCGGAGAATACCCGAAGCAGTAGTGTTGCACGAATTTTCAGGGAGGCCCCATGAAGACCCAGAGTTTTTTATACATAATTGTGAACACGAGTTCAAGACTGGCGGGATTTTAAATGAGCGGTTGGTGCAAAAGTCACAAGAACAGTTAAAGGGTGCTGCCCTTACTTGGTGGAATAAATATGGCGAGTTTGTGACGAACTGGGAGCAGTTCGCTAACCGCCTGAACAATAAGTTCGCAGGGGAGGAATAACTTACCGCCTGACGGACAGACTTTTACATGCAAAAACAGCAAAATCAGGAGAAAGCTGAGATTTTTATTAGGAGGAAAGCGCAAATATATTCCCGAATCGCGCCAGACGGTACGGAGGCAGAGAGAGTGCATTTCATTACAAAATTAATGATAACAGCCATACAAAGAGCCCTTAGGCACCCACGGGCAACGGGAATAGAGGAGTTGGCAGAAAGAGCAAGTGAAATGGAACAAGATTATGAAGAATAGGAGAAAGCAAATGTTCCGACACGCCTGCCACCCGCCCTCGTGGCGCGAACGGCAGAGAATATCAAACATTCTAGAGCGCAGAGGGGCAATTCTTGCCTAAGTGTTGGTATTGCCCCGAGACACACCAGCACCGCGACTGACCCACGGTGAAAAACTGCATATCTGCTGCTAGGGAAAAAGTTACCACGACTGTCCCCCTCGAAATAGGGAAGGGGAGCTGTCAGAGTAGGAAACGGGAGACGGGAAATACCGCAGCCAGGACACCGAGTCGCCCGACGCCCCCCGCATAAGTGAAAGGGTGGGACCAATTTTAACCTCAAGCAATCTGAGTCTGGGAACACACGCCCCTCGGATCGAAGTCCGGATAAATAACCATAATATTAAGGCAGTCCTGGAAATGGCCGCAACCGGAAATTTCATTAAAAGCCAGCTGCTAACTCCCCAAACAAAAAAATCGGATAAATAAACACTCGCTAATAATTATAATGGCCCAGTCTGAATCACGACTGACCATAGACAGAATTATTATGTTGCCAGCATCCACAGGTGTGGTAGCAGCCCAAACTGAATTCTTTTGCGCACCACATTTAGTGGCAGAGTTTATTCTCGGGCAACAGTGGCTAACAAGCCAAAATT